>WUAW01000098.1:155446-166955 GCA_017165845.1 Thaumetopoea pityocampa | reverse complement strand
TAATATAAATTCGAGATATTGTTTGCGGAAATTCCCTCCCAATCTTGAATCTCTTGGAGTACGAATTTAAAAAATCCTCTCTTAGAGTTCACTTACGTTACTAAAATTTAAAAAAAAAAGCTGAAATTTTCACGTTTCTAACACTGATTTAGGCTGTGCGTTAATTATCAGTAATTGAGTCAATTAGCGACACGATGATATTTAATTATATCAAGAGATACCCCAGAGAAGAGAGGACTGTTTGGTTTTTCAATGAACGTTTACCAAAGATGGGTGTTAGCTGGAACTAATGGATTTCAGTGCGAACTATAGTTAAGTAATCGGACTTATTGTAGAATTTATCATTGGGTCTATCGATTATATCATCTAGTTTATATGTGACTTGTTCCGTGACATGGAAAGCACGCAAATATTGACTCTTTGCTAGTCTTTGATAACAAACACTAATCATTTTAGCGATTGTAGGGGTGCTGCGAGTTTGATGTTATTTTACTTTATATCAAACTTTGTATGCCTTGATGCTTGTCAACCCTATAGGATCTTCTGGGCTGCCCATGGTCCTTATTCTCTCTTATGGTAGGTTTACTGAATGCAGCTTCAGTAAGTTTATGTATAAATCTAGCAGTATAGAGTTTTTAAATCTGGGGTACGCTATACGTAGAGTATCCTTTCAATAACATGTGTTCTATAGTTTCCACCTCGGTATCACAATTTCTACGTGTTCTGTTACTAAAAAAATTCATCCTAATAAGATGCTTCTTCGTACTAAAATGACCTGTAAGTACTTCTACAAAGCAGAGCATACTAGCATGATAGTCAGGATATTGCTTTGATATAGAAAATCACGGTGAACTGTATATACAACTCGAAATACATTAAAACATGCATGCACGTTTAGTTTCATATCTATAAACAAAATTATAGAACCAATGACAATACGACAAGAATCATAGGCTCGGCTTTTTTAATTGGGACTATTTTTATATAAGAAATGTAACAAACAGACATGTAAGAGGGATACATAGTAAATGCTTCTACAGCCGGTGAATCTCTAGAAAAGATTAGAGTAATATTAATAAATCTAATGCGTTGTGTTATATTCCGGACGATTCAGTTGGTATATATGCCTTTTATGCCTGCGAGTGCATTCACGTACTAATACCATCAAACCGAAACACAGAAGAGCTTGAAACACTGATTTTTTACTGAAGCTCTAGCACATGTAATTGCTTTAGTATGTATTATACCTCTAAACCACCACGTTGGCTTCTCAACTCACTGATTCCATGCTTTCCTATTGAGATCTTTCAGTGATCTTTATACAAACTGACGACAAAAAGTAATTTAACCATTTCTATCACTAAACAGTGCTCCATACTATTTGGTATTCCGCAAGGAGCACACTTGGTCCTATCTTGTAAATGGTTCATGTTGAATCAGTAACACGGCTACTCTAAAGACTATAGTCGTGACCCTATTATGACGTCCGGGAGTCACCGTCCACGAATTGTAGATGAGCTATTAATAGCCCATCGTCTTAAGCGAGCATGTGCCAACTAAAGCTGACTACGGGTGTGTAAGTATTACAGCAAATCTTCAAGTCGAGTTTTAATAGGATTGGAATTTTGATGAGTTAATCAGATTTCGTTATTTTATTTTCTTATAAAACCTCAATCTACTCTGTAAATAATATCTTAGAGTTTTTACAATTCACATAATGAGCTACAATTAACATTCATGTAAGAAAACAATGATACTTCTAAAATATATTATTGATTTTGAGACATTAAATCAATAAGTTTAATAATAATTAAGCAACATAGATAGATTATAGCGAGAATAGTATCAATAATGTTAAACTTACTTTTTATCGTTTGTTAATCTAAAACAGGAACTAAGAAATATTTTACTTCTAATATATCTGAATACTTTCGTAAATAAAGTCGTAAAGATTGTAAATATTTATATTTTAAAGAACATCTGATTTTTGTTCTATACTTTATTATCTTACCGCTTTACGCATACCAAATATGCAAATGAAATGATCCACGTAATTAAATGTGATCTAAATAGAGGCTCCAGCGGAAGCGGTCGTGGTGCGACCGTTACTGGCAGACGCTAATGTCCTTGTCTAGTGGTAATATTAATTGCCGCGCCGATCAAATATTTGTCAACATTATTTACGACGCACTTCTGCAGCCTCTTGATATTAGAATTTTAGTTACATGTAACATTACTGCCGTTTATGTAGATACATCTGTCACACTTTTACATTTATCATCATTAATACTGACTGATCGGCACTATCGGCTGGGCAAATTAAATGTATTGTGTATTAGTTAATCCAGAGCATAATATAAATACTAATCAAATAATTAATATTAAATGTTTGACTGGTGCAATTCATTAGGAAATAGGTCCAACTGCACACACTGATGCTAATTTTGTTGTAACAGAACTTAACTAAATTTAAACCTTCCCTATATTTTTCTAATGTCAAACGCCAAAACGAGATAGTTACAATTTTGGTGCTGTCAGTTTCGTTTAGAAACGTCGGAATCAAAAGTTTTAGACGCGATTTCGGAACACACGGACTAAAGATACGCAAAAACACAACATTTTTTTGAACCGTTGACAGAAACGTAGCTCGGTACTCGCTACAAATGTTTACTATCTCGTTTTGGCGTTCGACATTAGAAAAAGATAGGGAGGGACTAAATTTAGTTAAGTTCTGCTACAACAAAATCAGCACCATTGTGTCCAAATTTTTAAATAAAACATGGCTATTACTACAACATTGCCAGTGCAAAAATGATAAATATCGACTCAACAAAATCAAGTGAGATAATTTTGCAACACCTGTAATAGTTATAACAACACATGCTCTTTATATCTTTATAAGAAATCAGTATTGTAATATGAACGCTAACAGCGTGAGATCAGTTAGATGAGCGGCAGTATCAGTCAGCTAATTTTCGACTTGTCTCCATGGGACATGTTGCTTACGCTATCAGTACTCAAATGTTCTTTATTTTAAATTTTGTATCTATGTCGGTTTGTCCGGGCTATTTTCTATGCGACTGAAACTTAAGCTCAATCATTATTATTCGCTTCATTTCATTATCTGCAACAGTCCGAGAAAGTCCACTGCCTGTCATGCTCCGGACAGGCCGTCTCAATAAAAAAAACTAAAAAAAGACTAAGAAAATCGAACTAAAAAATAAAAAATAATTTTACAATCAAAAGCGTGCGGTGCTTTTTATGACTTTTGCGTTTTCTTCTTGGAGACTTTATTTTTGGCAATGTCTGTTTATTATCAAATATATTAATTGATATAGCGCAGCTTTTGATTGTAAAATTGGTTTTTATTTTTTAGTTCGGTTTTCTTATAAAACGTGTTGTTTTAGTTTTTTTAAACTATTATTTAATTTTCATTTTTAGTTCGGGTTCTTTTTTAATATCCTGTTGATCCTGGCCAGTATCTTCGAAAAAAAAAATGAAATTATTGTATTGTCATCAGTTCTTTAGATGTATGCAAAGTTTAAAATCAATCCGATGATTTTAACTGAGTGAAAATCGTGTCCAAAGATTCCGTTACATAGATTGATAGATAGATAGATACAAGTCAAACTAATATAAAGTGTGTAAAAAGAGGGATTTGACATCATCTTCGCGCTTGGACATCGCAGTAGGTTTTGATTGAGCGAATGAATGCTTTATTTGCTTCATTTTTATTTATTTAATTCAATAAAAGGATAACGTTGCTGCCAATAATCCTTGTACATCCCTTAATTGGTTTTTACATCAACCGTGGTAAAAGATAGTGACGCCACCATTATGTCGGCGCCACACAATAAAATCTTATATCCTATAATCCTTTTCCCAAATTCCATATTCCTTGCTCAATACATCTTTTCTACCTCAACCTCTTTCCTTTACTCTTCATTAAGCCAGTGACTGCCGCGCCAATGGCTGTATGGCTAGACCGGGACAAGGGGCTATAATATCAACCTGTTTTACCTTTACTTTTCATGGAAACGCAATGAGAAGCTTTAAAACTTTTCAACCTTATAAAAATGGCGGCGTCGTTGTTCGTTATCCGACACTTCTCGTTTCCCACAAGGGTGAAAAGTGGGCTACGGATATCCACTTTGCTTGTAGCAAATGGAAAGTAGTGGTCTCTGCCTACACCAATTCTTCGATAATATAGTGGTCTGTAGCCCCGCCTATCACGCGGGAAACCGGGGTTCGTTTCCCCGGCAGAGATCCGGGAAAAAGACGTGATTATATACGTATGAATGTATGTCATACAATAAAATTACAATAATTACAAATAGTTTATTTGGAAACAGTATATAATTTACATTTTAATGAGGTACCGTGCAAACATTGTAGTCGACACGCGACGCGGTGCGACTACCGACAACGATTACTTTTTTTAATATTCACGCTCGAAGCGGGGAATCAATTGTGTTTATTCTATACTAAAAGGTGAACACTCGTGCCAAAACTATTTATAAATTACTAAGTTACTGCGTCATTTTCATATCAATGCTTCATCAAGATTATATATAACTATACATCTATCTATACTATTATAATAAATTGTTAAATGTCAAATTTTCAAAAATCAAATATATTTAAAAAAGAAATACTCAGATCGACTAATTAAGGGCTTCTGAAATCAAATCCGTCGATGTGCGTTTGTTTGTTCGGGCTTCGCGCAAAAATCAGCAGGTAGATTTTGGTTAAACTTAATTTGGTTACAGTCTTAAAGGTACCGTTTTAGCTTAAATACTGCAGCATTTTTCATCAAAACGGTCCAATAGAATTGAAGATACAGCTTGATCCTTATTTTAGTAGCCGTCGTTAAAGTACGAGGGGTCAAGTAAAAGTAGTTCAGTGCTTTTTATTTAAATCTATGATTACAGTGGTACAATATCTGTGAGTACAGTCGTCACAGTGTGTCTCACTGGGCGCGTGGTACGCCTATGGAACTCGCTTCCTCATTCTGTCCAGGATAACTCTTCTCTCTTTTCATAAAGAGTTAAGAAGCACTTTCTGTCAAAATGATATATGTATGTACGTATTTTAGTGTGTTTCGGCATTTGTTTATATGTGTGTTTGTGTATGTGTATGTTTCCTTATTGGAAGGTGATGAGGTGACAAACAGACAGACAAAGATGTGTGTGCGTGTATAGCTATCGTCGCATCAGGATCACTTCAAAAGTTGTTGCGTTTTAGTTAATCGAAATGTATAAATAAGTAATCGAAAATCAAATATATATTTAAGGTTCTTAATGGCCATTCATTCTTGATTTTTTGGTCATAATTTATAGCTTATTCAACGCGAGCACGCGGCGTTACTGTTGACCGTGGGTCCGTTATATTTATTTGTGTTAACCATAATATCGCTTTTCCTCAATCGCTTTTTCGAACTAGTTTAACTGGTAAAACTGAAGCATTAATTACTACAGAAAATTAAAGAATTACGTATATCCTCTACAAGTGTCTTGTTTTTATCCTTATCATTGTAGGCACTTAACACGATAAAATATCGCCAGTGCAGAAAATTCGCTGTAACACAACTAAATTTGGACTCTCCCAATCTTTTTTCCAATGACAAAAGCCAAAACGAGATAGCAAGAATTTTAACGCTGTCAGGTTTGATTAGACACCTCAAAATTAAGTTCTACGTACAAATTTAGACGTGATCTCAGAACATACCGATTAAAAGATACAAAAAAATGCAACATTTTTTTTATATCTTTTAACAGAAATTTAGTTTGGTTGTTGGCTATTATAAACTATTTGGAACTTTTGTTCGATATTATTAGTTATTTTGTTTGTTTTCTATCTTGGCATTTTGTCACAAGTTTTCTTATCGAATACAACAAAAATACATTAATTTCGTTTCCTTTACTATTTTCCTATTTTCTACAACACCCTTCAGGCTATCTTGAATATTGGTACTCGCTAAAAATGTTTACTACCTCGGGTGTTTTTGGCATTAAAAAAGCATATGGGGAGCCTAAATTTAGTTTAAGATGTGTTACACCAGAATCGACACTATTTTCAGAATTTTATTTAATTTTTAATTAATTTAAATTTTTCGCATAACTTCATAGTTTACTCATGACTACGGTAATTATTGTCACAATTGAATGCATATTGCGAAGGTGAGAATAATAAGAACCTCGTCTCCAGATGTGAATGGGTGATTACCCAGAGCTGTGTCCGTATTTACATTAAGTAAAAACCGGGAAATCAAAATTGATTATCGATTCCCAAAATAATCAATTTTGAATTCCCGCTTTTCAAATTACGTCCAAAGAACCGGGAATTCCCGATACTTTCCGGATCGATTTCATATCAGTCGATTTCATATCGGGATTACTTGGTTCTGAATCCTGATATGTACATTGCACACAAGTGGTGGGGCAGCTGTGTATTTAGCCAGTTGTTGATACGAAAGTGCATCGGTGGTTTAGTAGTTATATACACGACTTACGATCGAAAGGTCGTAGGTTCGAACACGGTCCCGTACCACTGAGTTATATTTAATTCATATATGGTCTGAATTCTAGACACCAATGGACTCTGCGGAGAAGGAATACTTCGTGAGGAAACCTGCATGCCCGCATGGGTGTGTAAAGTCTACCAATCCGCACTAAACCGGCGTGGTAGACTACGGCCAAATCCCTCTCCTGAATAGGGGAGGTCCTTGCTCCTTTAGTGGGGACGAATATCGACTGGGGATGTTGATACGAATGAGTATGATATCTTAAACAAACGCTCATTACAATGTTCATTTATTCCGTTAAAGAAAATAGAGTAATAAGCTGTTACTTTGTTAATTCCAAATCTATTTTGATGTCAAAACGGATGCCGATTGACAATTTTTATTAACTTAAACTAAAATGCACTGTTAACAGATGACAGACATACTAAAACATATTAATTATCAAATTTGATTACACAATAAATCCTTTGCAGTATTTTCTGCTGGGAAGTGTGTTTTCAACGTGGGCGTAACCGGGCTCACACGATAATGACAAAAATCCCAACATAGAGCTTTCTTAAATAACACAAAAATTATGTGTGTGCTTGCGTGCGTGCGTGTGCTTGACCTTGTGATCCTCCTCAAATGTTACATTAAAATTAACAAAATATTTGAACTTCCACACTTTGCTCTTACGATTATAAGTTAGAAAGAGTATCACTCCAGACCACATAGGATCTTTTGGAATTTTTTACTTAAATAGAACACGTCCTATTTAACCGAATCTCTTTGACTCACAAATATCGACTCACAAATACTTGAATGTTCGAATTTATAAATATTATTACCTAGTTAGAAAGCACAACCTTAGTGGGAGATATAAAAATTAGGGATAATAAATGTTTCTAGAAAGTGCTTTTCAGATTCACTGCCTGTCAATTTATGCAACAATTATGTGGTTAGGTAGCCTGCTGGTGTAGTATTCAGCGGATAATAACACTCGTACAATTGATATTTACATAAATACGTCTCGTACGCGATGGTAGGTTAGGGTTGCCGAAAACTGTTAACACACTTTAACTTTCAGCCCACAGATATCCTCTCCTGGAACTTTTTTTGATTTTTTTTTTGACGCATAGAAAATGGCTAACCCATACCGTCGCGCCGAGGACACAACACGACGGTTATGTAAGAATTGCGCCCACTTAAAACTGTGCGGCGTCCTCCTTGGTCCTTGCGCCCGAGCGCGGGAATCACGCGAGCAGTCACCGCGCTGTCCTCTTCTGGACCTACATATAGACCCACATGTGTATTATTAGACCTTTAATGAACGCTACGCTTAGCAGCTGCGAGCCAATCGGTGTAGCGATTGCCTGCAAATATAATTAAATTATCGAACACACACCATGCTTTCTGATATGGTCAATTATCTTGTCATGTAATTAATTTAAGCCAAGGCAAATAATAACTTTGTTTTTTATTTATCTGCACTAGACGTTTTTCTTTTTAATTATATACACTAGATTACGCAACCTTAAATATGTCTTTCTATAATACTATTATTATTTTTTTCGAATATAGAATACCTACAGTAAGTAGTTTGTCAATAGCTTTTTTCTATTGGATAGCATGGGAAATGTGTTTTGGCGGCAACCCAAGTGAAACATCACTTGAAGTTTTATTTTGATATTTTATATTAGTTCATTGTGATATTTGATATATAAATTTGGTGTTGTTTTGTGTATTAATCGTCAATAATCGTGAGCATTATTGAAAAATTGTAATAAAGCAACTAACTTAGCAAAGTGACCGTATTTTTTCAAAGCAATCAATCTGCGGATACTCTTGTCCAGTCAATGTTTTAATGTGATAATCTTCGGATTGGCGTCAAAATTTCCAGAAAAGAATAAAATGTAATAAATCAACATTTTATTGTTCAATTGACGAAACTCTATATTGAATCAATAAAAGAAAAACACCTTTGTGCTGTACAAGTGATTAATATAGACTAATGTTATATAGGCATGTACTGTATGCAGTTTTACTTACATACTGTTTCTCATAGTACTTCAATACAACTCAAAACTCGGCAGAATGGCTTTGTTCCTTCGTATTCGTATGAACGAAACAAAATATGACATGCGAAATTTTAATTAAAAAATTAGGTGGCACAACCCTGAGTACAGTTGTCAATGGTAGTGATTACGATGCGCGTGGTGGGGGATGCGCCGGTGCGTCTGCGCAGGCGCCGCGCACGTGGATGGCGCGCACCTGTCGCACCGCGCTCCACTCGCGGGACACTCGTGCGCGCTCGATTATTTTGCGATATTTACTTTTTTTGAGCGGCCTACTCATACGGTTAGTGTCATCCATTTTAATATTTTTTTCACACAAATTTACTGCAAATTATACTTAAGATTAGGTGAGTACTGTGTGCATTTTTTATAATGGTTTCACGGTAATTTTTAATATATTATTCTGATTTGTTTTATGGTGAATATAGTTTTTATTAGATTTTTGATCTTATGGATGAAATAGTTTAATGTTTTTATTACTTTTAAACGAATAATTATTATTTGAAATTTTCATACATACAATCACGCCTTTTCCCCGTCGGAAGAGTCAGGAAAAAAGACGTGATTGTATATATGTATGAAAACTGAAGATATTTTGTTTTTTTTTTTCAAACTCAAATTCAAAACTTTTTTATTCAAATAGGCTAAAGCACTTTTGAATCGTCAAATATTACATTAGTACCTTATATATTAAAAACATTGTAATATCTACCATTATCATCGTAATCACTACCATCGACAATGTTCTACTTTTATCATCATAATCATTATCATCATCGTCAATCTCATCAGCCAGAGGAAGCCTATAGTTGGACACGGGTCTTCTCCATAAAATGAAGGAATCTGCTTCATTTCCACGCTCAGCAGGCCTCTTAGAGATCCTAGTAGTTGTCGGTTACGCTAAACATATGAAATTCCTGAACCGTAATAAATACAATCGCATAGTGGGGCACATTCGACGCGGCCGCGGCAACTGGATTTTAAAGTTTCCGCACAATTCATAAAGACCATATTTATGTATCTGCTCAACTTTTTTGCATAATGAACAGATGATGGCTCAATTAATACGGATTTTAATCGTTTTGTACACTTAACGAGTTGTCTTCCTGTTGCATTTACATGTATTTTATATACAGGCAACTAAAAGCGACATCTTCCTGTTCCTTGTTCTATTATCGCGGCTCATGACAATCCTCACAGCGCTTTACAACAATACGATACTGCACTAAACAACTGTAACAGAACTATTTACAACGTCTCAACCAGTACTTGACTACAATCCCACCTGATAGTAAATAGCGATGTAACCTAGGATGGTAAAATGTATACTATCTTAATAAAAACCTATTCACTCTCGTCTTAATGACACCTAAATTATAATCGGACGGAAATACTGATGCAGGAAGACTATTCCAGTCCTTGGCTGCACGTATTATGAACGTAGAAGTAAATCGCTTCGTACGAGTGGCGGAGATGTCTGCAGGGTTGGTAGCCCGCCGTGCGCCTAGTAGTTCGATGGTGAAAGAGGATGGATGGTGAAAGAGGATGGAGGAATTAAATTGCATGATTCCTGCGCACACTCCAAAATGTACCCTGTTGAATACTGAATGGCTGGCTCTACCCTGCACCTGTGCTCAAGGCTTTATAGGTTGGTCTCTACCGGGGAAGGGTCACCAGTGCGCCTCAATTTTAAATCTTTATTATATTATCATTTATTCCAGATTTCATTTTCTCCTGCATATGCTTCATTGTCTTTGGACTATCCAAAGCTTGACCAATAAAAGTTCCCTTTGCATTAAGTCCACCTTTACACTTCATACATATATAATGTATGGAGTGTATATAAATAAATAACTACTTGACATATTAAATGTAACTGCTTAACAGAAGGCCCTGATATGAGTTAGAATATGAAATGTGCAGAATGTGCTAAAACATGTGAGCTTTTAAAAATGTCATCATCATCATCACCATATCACCCCATAGATGTCCACTAGTGGACATTGGCCTCCTCGAACAATCGCCACACGGATCGGCTATGAGCCGCCTGCATCCACCTAGTAGGGGATCGAAGCGCACTACGCTTTCCGGTTCGTGGTCGCCGCTCCAGTAGGACCCCAACGGCCGTTGGTTCTGCGAGCCATGTGCCCCGCCCACTACCACTTCAGCTTTGCAATCCTTTGAGCCACTTCGGCAACCCTAGTTCCCCTGCGGATTGTCTCATTGCGAAACTTATCTCGCAGGGAAATTCCGAGCATTGAGAATATAAGGGTTTTATTGTAATAAGTATTCCTCATATATGTTTCTTCTAAAATATTCCTCGTGTCAATATGAAAATCATTCTTGTCTATAAATCCACTGCATACAATAAATATAATATTACTAGCTCTTACCTGCGGCTTC
Source organism: Thaumetopoea pityocampa (assembly GCA_017165845.1). Taxonomy (NCBI): domain Eukaryota; kingdom Metazoa; phylum Arthropoda; class Insecta; order Lepidoptera; family Notodontidae; genus Thaumetopoea; species Thaumetopoea pityocampa. Next base: position 155,975 of record WUAW01000098.1, on the reverse strand, counting down.
GCTTGCGTTGATATTCTGATTAATTATAAACACATGACAGATACCATTGAAAATATATTTTTTTCTATCCTCGGGAACGATTTTTTTTTTTTGGGGATTAAAGATACCCCATGTCCCCGACATGATATAAATGTGTGTACAAATTTTCGTGATGATTGGTTGAATAGTTTTTTTTATTCTTTATTTAAGGGACTGTCAAAATTTACTATGTCGTCCCGTAAAGGGAATATATGTTCAGATATAGGTATATCTGAACATATATTTCCTTTACGGGACGACATAGTAATTTTTTTTTGTAATGTAAATAGGTATTTACATTCAAATAATCATCATCCCCAGTCCATATGGTCCCCACTACAGAGGCACGGACCTCCCCTGACCAGGAGGGGGATAGGCCGTAGTCTACCGCGCTGGCCTAGTGCGGGTTGGTAGACTTCACACACCCATGCGGACATGCAGCCTCACGAAGTTTTCCTTCTCTGTTAAGTACATTGGTGTCTACAATGTAGACCGTACATGAATTACAAAT
>WUAW01000098.1:121555-153667 GCA_017165845.1 Thaumetopoea pityocampa | reverse complement strand
TGGTACGAAAGTGATGTATGAATGTGGATGAGGCGAGAGAAGTGTGTTAGGATTGTAGCATGTGGCGAACTGTGGTCTCTGCCTACCCTTATATGATACCGGCAGCGTGAGTATATATATGTATGTAACAAAATGATATCACAATTTATTATAATGCCGAGGCCCCTTTCACTGTAGCATGACAAAATAATATGTTAAAAACAGATTTTTAAAACTATTTGTTTGTATATGTTAAAAAAAGATTTTTAAAACTATTTGTTTGTATATGTTAAAAACAGATTTTTAAAACTTGTTATTAGAAATCTCACTATTATTAAAACCAAAAATAACATGTGCAAATATTTATGACGCTCACTTAAGAGTCTAATGAACAGTGGCTAACTATTGACTTTGATAAATAAAAAAAATAAAGGTCGCAACTTGACAGTGACAGATTAAACAAGATACTATCAGAGTACTAAATATTTGCCAGCCTTTTGTTTGTTTTATAAATTAACAGGATTTTAATACATTGAAAAACGTATTTTTTTCTGATGTCATTGACCGCTAGGGTTGTCAACGACTATTTAGTTTTTACCATATCTTTTTTATATCCAAATATTTCATTCCTAAACAGAAGCTATTTTTCGTAAATATATTTGTATTTTATGCTTTTAGACCCAGATATAATCGCCTAACAAACGTAAAAATTTAAAAAAACATGGATTTTTTTTAACAGATCAAATTCAAAAAATAATTATAATTTTAACATACATTTTAAAAACGTCAGAAATTCATAGCTTATACCAATAGTTTTAAAGATTTTGTGACCTAAAAATTTTGAAAGTACTACATTAAACAATCTCGTACTTTCTCTGTTATATATACGTTTATGAAATTTTAAAAAAGTGGTCAACCCTACATACATTTGAAAAAAGTCAGAATTTCATAGCTTGTGCCAAAAGCTATAAAAATTTTGTGAGCTAAAAATTTTCAAGGTCCAACACTAAAAATATCTTGTTCTTTCTCTGTCTCACATGAGTTTATGAAATGTTAACAAAGTTGTCAACCCTAATAAAGGCCGTCATTATTCTTGATCGGTCTCCGTATCAGATTTCATGGGCATCAATTAACACAAAAAATATAATAGTATTACTTGCAAACCGTAGAGCTCTTCGCTGACATTGACAGCGGGGTGATGATAAAAAAAACCATTGATTAATTGCGTTTAATCATCGCACGTTAGACTGAAAAGTTAAATAAAATTCCATATTATTAAGCATCAACATCACCATCATCAGCCCTTGGAAGCCCACAACTGGACGTGGGCTAAAGAAGAGATTTGCCATAATCTCCATGCTTAGCTAGCGTCTCGGATATGGCCGTAAATTTTGATTGAACAACAGAATAACGCTACCATTGTGGTACACCCCTCAGCTCGTTCTCCCAGCATCGACGGGAAGAGATGGGATGACGCTATTGTTATGGCAGGGCCACACATCAGAGTATTTATGTATATCTACATACTATTGTATATACATACATACACTCACTTCAATATCCCATATGGGTAGGCAGAGACTATAGTATATACTATATACATACAGTCACCCCTCTTTCCCATTGGGGTAAGCAGAGGCCACTGCTTTCCTCCTGCTACGATCGTTAATTGAGCAAAGTACTTATTTGCAGCCCACAGTTCGCCTCCGTGGGCAACGAGACGTGTCGGGTGGCGAACGACGGCATATTATTGTAAAATTTTTATATCTCAAATTTTATAAATCAAAGCTATTTAATAAAAACTACTCAGACCTACTAATTGAGGGCTTCTGAAACCGAATCTGTCGATGTCTGTTTGTTCGAGCTTCGCGTAAAAACTAGCGCCTTAAAGGTGCTATTCCGACTTAAATTGTGCGGTATGTTTTGTTAAAATCGGTCCACTAGAATTGAAAATACAGATTGATCCCTGTTTTAGTAGCAGTCGTTAAGATAAAAGAGTTCAAGTAGAGGTGGTATAATACTTTTTACTATGGTCGTTTTGGGAATTTTCCATGTAATAATTATTATTATTATTACACATTCAATATTTGTACTATTTTATCTATTATTACCTACATTTCGCTGCGTGTCGCCGTCATGTTTTTATGTGAGCTATTATTAGCGTCAGTCCATCTCCCTCCGCGGATGCTATGAGAACCAGCCGACGGGTGCACTAGAACAACGAGCAGCAGCGTTATCCTACGCTTTGATACATTTGCATTTTGATCAAACATGCCGCAGTATTTAAGTGGGAATAGTATCTTTAAGACTGTAATAGTTTAACCAAAATCTATCCGCTGGTTTTTGCGTGAAGCTCGATTAAACAATTGAACATCGACGGATTTGGCTTCGGAAACTTCAAAAATTAGTCGATCTGAGCAGTTAATTTCAAAATACCTATAATCTTTGAAAATTTGACGTTTAAAAATTTTATAATTGTACTGATTCTGGGATCAAATTACTAGTGAAATAAAGACACAAGGAGCGCCTTCAGCTTTATGAATTTTATAGATTCAACAATTATTTCGGCACTAAAAGAGTGTTAATGATTTAAAATGTACCTAGCTGCTTACTAACAGACCAATAGGTTCGACATTGGTGCTGATTATGTTGTAACAGAATTTAACTAAATTTAGTCCCTCGCTATCCTTTTCTAACGTCAAATGCCAAAATGAGATAGCAAACATTTACAGGTAGTATCGACCTTTCGAGTTATCCTTCGAGTATCGAAGTTTCAAAAAAATGTTGCGTTTTTGCATATCTTTAATCCGTATGTTCCGAGATCGCATCTGAATCTTTTAATTTTGACGTGTCTAAACGAAACGGACAGCACCTAAATTGCAGCTATCTCGTTTTGGTGTTTGAAATTAGAAAAAGATAGGGAAGGACTAAATTTAGTTAAGTTCGGTTATAATAGAATCAGCACCAATGTTTGTTGAATTGTAGATATTTTAGAACCTTAGTTCCCAAAGTGGTCCAGGTGGAGCCCCAGGGGTCCACGGGAGACTCGACGGGTGTCTACGTTGGCGTACGCAAATTTCCGTAGTTAGATTTAGATCTAAATGTGAAGATTAGTCTTCACATTTTTGTCGAGTTTTGGGAATATGGTAGAAATGTAGCTGCAGGGGGTCCACCGGAACCAGCTAAATTTTGAAAGTGGTCTATGAGAAAAAAAAGTCTGGGAACCTCTATTTTAGAATCTATACGTCTCTGTACCATCTCTTCGGAGATTTCTTCATTCCGTATGCAGTAAGCGCCTGTGATCTCTTTGGTATGTTAACTATATTAACATATTTCTAAAATATATTTGTTCTGCTTCACCCTTTTAAGAACACAGACAAGAATCCTGTAGTTTTAATCCAATCCACCATTATATTCTCTCATTTTAGTTTCATATCTGAAAATAGACCTGACCGTAATTGTCGTCCCCAACAATTGAATCACAACACACTTTTTATTTGACATGTTGTGATTACATACAATTCATGATTTCATAGTTTATTTGCGGACATCAACTTATGACAAGTTAAATAGGAGATTACGCAATAGGTTTATTTAACTTGTACGCTTGAGGTTACATTTATTTTGTCATGTTGTTGCAATTGGGATGTTATGTAATATATACGAGTATGTTACATTTGTATCTATCTATATCTATACCATTATAAAATTGTTAAATATCATATTTTCAAAAATCAAAGATATTTAAAAACAAACTACTCAGATCGACTAATTAAGGGCTTTAGAAACCAAATCTGTCGATGTTTGTTTGCTTGTTCCAGCTTCACGTAAAAACTAGCGGGTAAATTTTGGTTAAACGGTAACAGTGTTAAAGGTACTATTACAACTTAAATACTACGGCATATTTCATCAAAACCGGTCCAGTAGAATTAAAGATACAGCTTAATTCCTATTTTAGTAGCCGCCGTTAAGGTATGAGAGGTCAAATAAAAGTGGTTCTAAGGTTTTTTTATATAAATATATATTTGTGTCGGGATTTCCTATGTAGCGGAAAACCGACATTCACACGGGCGGAGCCGCGGGCAAAAGCTAGTTTATTATAATTTTATAAGCTGCAGTAGTTTAGAGCCTTGGAGTTTGGAGGTTTCTGTTTGCCTAACATAAGAGAGCCAGCACTTTTTACAATCTGACTTACGTACCCCTGCACCTTGTGAAGTAAATTAACATTTGTTAAGAATTGAATAATAGTAGTTAATATTTAAACAATATAAGTATATTGGTGTTTGGTTGTGATCCTATCTGATGGGAGAATTAATTCTCTGGTGTTGATTATAATCATACGAGTATCTCAAATTTCAGCCTTTTTGATCAATGTATCCGTTGTATTAATTCCTATAACTTCAAAACCTATAAATTTCATACAGGTAAGCTATAAAAAGACGACGCATACTAATATACTCAACGAAACGTATAATTTACAACAGAAACGTGAATATTTTGAATCGTAAAATCCGCTTTAATTATTTGGACAAAAGTCGACGTCACACACACATACATAATGCACAAGACGCCGGGTGTCGCGCACACTATCACCGGCGTATCGGGGCTATTAACAATTCATTTCTTAAATAGATAGTTGGATTAGGGTCTCTAAAACATAATTTATGTTATAAACACACATATGTTGAAATTAATTGGGAATGGTCGTATGGCCTAGTGACTCCATTTTAATATAAATGAAGCGTATGGTGGCGTTGGAGATAGTAGAACCAACTTGCGATCAAGAACTCGAGACTTGAAATATCGCTCTCGAGAATCGTTGTTTTTTTTTTATTTATTTATACGAGTACGTCTATATTATCGGCATGAGCTCAGCAGAGAAGAAAAACTTCGTGATGGAACCTAAACATCCTTAAGGGTGTGCAAAGTTTACCAAAACTGTGATACCGTAGCAGACAATGTTCTAGTCGCTCAGTTGATGAGAGAAGATTCTACCCCAATATAAGGAATAAATATTAGCTTAGTTAGACATTTAACATATTCGAAGAGTTGGACTATTAAACAAGTGACCAGCAGAGTAGAATCCAGAGAGGTATTCGACATCATGAATCAGACACCACGAAGTATTGAACAATAGATGAATGTACTTATTGGAGACACTGTTTCCATATCCAGGTGAATATAGACTCTTCGACTCTTCACTACAGGTGGCATATTTAGGCGAATTACATGAATTAATTGAGGAATCGTACGACGTGCGTACGGAATCATGTTTAATCTTGGAAGTTTCCTCGTGTCGATTAATCGTCTCGATTCTCCTTGGGCTTCGGTGGAATAAAATAGGTTGATAATCTGACACCCCGCAGGCCGTAACTATCACATACCTCCTACCCATAAATTACAGTCCCAGTAACCGTTATAAAAAGCGGTTGTCGCGCGCCACAAACTGCGGCATCTCGCAAACGGATCGCGTACGAGTACGGACATACTGTTGTATGACTGTTCGGTAATGACATTTTATAAAGAAAATTTGATTTAATCACGATTTATTGATTATAAATACAATTTCACTTAAAATAAACTAATATAGAAATAGAACGGGGATTTAGAATGGTGAATTAAACTAATATAAATACAGAAATAGAACTGGAATTTAGAATAATGTCTTAAACTTATTTAAGTATATAGAAATAGAACTGGGATTTAGAATAGTGAATTAAACTAATTTAAATATAGAAATAGAACCGGGATTTAAAATAGTGGATTAAACTAATTTAAATATAGAAATAGAACTTGCATTTAGATTAGAACTGGTACGGGAAACGAAGAGAAATAGTATAGTTGAGAATCGCGACGAAGGTCTGAGAGAAATTTGTCAGGACGAGAGTCCGAGAGAGACTGGTCAGGATGGAATTTGAAAAGAGACCAACTTGATGTAACATACTTATAATCTTACAATTAAATGTGCTGACGCAGCAGTTTTGTGTTGAGGTTAGCGTTTAGCCTAGCATTGTAGGGGTATAACAGTACGCACGCCCAGATACCGCCTAACTGTTGACAATTATATACATTTAACAGTGGGAGTACACGTATTTGTGGCGGCGTTGAGTCAGTATTAACTTTTAGTTACGTCGAATATGCAGGAGACGTGCAAGATAATAGAACTGAACATCTTACGGTATAAGGGTTGGGAAGCAATTTGCCGAACGGATGACTTGCACCGAAAATTATAATAGATAACAAAATTTTATAACGTGTGACGCCGGCATAATCGTAGCTTCACACCATCTCTTCTGTGTGCTGTGTGAACCAACTAAGAGATTTGCCAAGTTAACGAGCAGCAGCGTTATTTTGTTATTCAATGAAAATCTACTGCGATTGCTAAGACGCCTGCCGAACACAGAGATTATTACAAATGCCTCCTAGTCCAGACATATTACAGACCCATGTCTAGCAATCCATATATATAAATTAATGTTTAATCTAAAATCCACAGGTTTTGTGTCAAAACTGTACCCCTACGACAGGTTAACCTTTAAGAAGAGTGTCTTCCTAAAAGGAAGTGAAGAGGTCAGTGGGATCCTGTGGTGTTACGTCTTACAGAAGTCTGTCAGTGTTGATGATGGCTTACCATCAAAAGATATTAGACCCCTCTACTATATATAATCTATACTCAATTAAAAACATTAAGGGTTCTGAGCGAACTGACATTTATCACCCTCAATAATCAAAAAATCTCAATTACAATCTGTCGATTCTAATTTTGCATTGAATATTAATGTCGAATATTCTAGAAAGACGCGATTAAGCGTTAGACCCAAATAATGGAAAACGTTCTGTGCGGAAGGCTGTATTTAACAAGAGACGCTTTCAGAGGAAGATACTGAATAGGCACAATTATCTGTGTACTTAACACTCCATTTATATGTTACTTGCTGCTACACAAATTTTGAACTGAAGTGAAAACATTTTTTGTTCATTTTTTTACATTTATTTACATTTAAACAACCAAAACATCTAATGTTTACTGAGAAAACTTTGTATAATAATCTTGTTTTGTCCGGTATTCAGACTAACGGATCATTGTATTATACGTGTCCTTGTTATTGTTTAAAAACCTTATTTACATATATTAATGTCCGATTGAACAGTTATCTAAGCGATACATTATAATGACAATCTTTTATTATATACCACTATTATTTATCAATAATGTATGCATCTGACATATAATTATCATAATCTACTTTAACCATGACCTTATTAACTGGATATATTAAATTTAAATTTTCATCTCGAACAAAAAGACTGGTTTTAAATATACAAGGTTTTTAGTTGATTGCATTAAAATCACGAAACTATGGGTATTACTTAAAAAAAATCTTGTATACTAGCTTCTTTCCGCAGCTTCGTCAGCGTGAACAGACAAAATAACATTTAATTTGTATTGGCGTTTGACATTAGAAAAAATAGGGAGGGACTAAATTAAGTCCTGTTACAACAGAATCAGCACCATTATTTGAATCGCGAGATGAATGTTACTGCCCTGGTGCACTTATAGCTAGTCGTCGCGTTACACTGTTTGAATATTAAGGGATAAATCATTTTCAGTCATAAATGCTGACCACTAATAAAACCACGAACTACACTGAAACGTCTCATTCGCAAGTCAACGCGTTTTTTATTCTTAAATTGCGATTTTGCGTCGCAGCGACACAAGTGACTAACTAGATGGCGTTTCAATTGCGTCAGTTGACACAAACACGGCTGAGCAAGCATAGGTATAATTCATATATTTGCGTATGTCTCCCAACTGTATCGTGTCACTTTGGGCCGGTCTCACGCAAATACTGAGAGTATACCTACCGAGAGTTTTGATAATAACTTAAAATATAACACCTCGGCTCATTATCTTGGTACATCTCTTAGCCAGATTTTACAGCATCCACGGGAACAGTAACGCTATTATTACATAGCATTATATGTACATTATTAATGTTTAAACATAATTATTAATATAAACAGATTTAAAGAGTGGCATTTAACGATAGCGCAAATCGTTCGGAATGAGGAAACAATAGTGTCAGTTCTGATGTAACACAACTTAAAATAAATTTATTCTCTCCCTATCTCTTTCTAATGCCAAACATTAAAACGAGATAGTAAACATTTTTTATCGAGCACCAACCGACATTTCTGTTTAAAGGTGCAAAAAAGGTTGCGTTTTGAGTATAAGATAATCGGCCTGTTCCGCGGTCACGTCTAATTTTGAATCTAAAACTTAATTTTGACGTGTCTAAACAAAACTGACAGCGCCAAAACTGTTGTTATCTCGGTTTGGCGTATGGCATTAGAAAAAGTTAGGGAAAACCTAAATTTAGTTTTTAATTTCAAAACATGGAATATAAAAAAAAAATAATTTACACATCCCTTATCTAAGAAATAAAACTAAAAGAATTAATGAAGAACCTTTTACCTCTAATTGTTATGGAAAAAAGACCCCAAAGTACTTAGTGCCTAGGATTTTTAATTCTATCTTACCAGAAAGAGATTGTAATCTATCTATTCTATTATAAAATTGTAAAATGTCAAATTTTCAAAATCAAAGATATTTTATAACAAACTACTCAGATCGACTAATTAAGGGTTTCTGAAACAGAATCCGTCGATGTTTATTTGTTTGTTCGAGCTTCACGCAAGAACCAACGTGTAGATTTTGATTAAACTATTACAGTCTTAAAGGTACTATTCCGGCATAATTAATGAGGTATGTTTCATCAAAATCGGTCCAGTAGAATTGGAGATACAGCTTGATCCCTGTTTTAATAGTCGCCGCTTAGGTACGAGAGTTCAAGTAAAAGGGGTTATAGTATTTTTATATAAATCGATGATTGTGTCGGGATTTACCACGTAGCGGAAAATGGACTATTACGCGGGTGGAGCCGCGGGCGAAAACTAGTAATGTTAATATTTTTAAAAAGAAACAGAAAGTTACATTACTGGAAGCATTTGATCAGGGAGGTAATAAAGTATTAACATTCATCATCATCATTATCCCCAGTCCATATCGTGCCCACTACAGGGGCACGGACCTCCCCTGTATCATCAACATTATTGTAAAGTATTTGCACACCTGCTATGTGGTGTACGGTGATGGTACCAAAATAAATAAGAGTTTAAGAGCGCAACATATTCATGGTATCGCGGACAAGCTATTGTCGCAGCTTGGCGATGTAGTCGTTTTTGATATTATTGTAATATTTATTTGTGTGAGAAATAAATTTGTGTGAGAAATAAATTAAATGAATTAAATTGTGTTTGGCAAAATTACCACTAATGGTAATATTTTATCATGTTAAGTGCCTAATGATAAAAAAAATAAGACACTTGTAGAGGATATACATAATTCTTTAGTTTTCTGTATTAATTAATTCTTCAGTTTTACCACTTAAACTAGTTCGAAAAGGTGATTGAGGAAAAGCGATATTATGGTTAACACAAATAAATATAACGGAGCCACGGTCAACAGTAACGCCGCCTGCTCGCGTTGAATAAGCTATAAATTATGACCAAAAAATCAAGAATGAATGGCCATTAAAGGAACATATTTAATTTTCGTCTATTTACTTACACATTTCGATTAACAAATGCTATCTCGTTTTGGCGTTTGGCGTTAGAAAAAGATAGGGAGAGTCTAAACTTAGTTGTTTTACTTAACTAAATTTGGTCCCTCCCTATCTTTTTCTAATGTCAAACGTCAAAACGAGATAGCTACAATTTTGGTGTTGTCAGTTTCGTTTAGGAACGTCAAAATTAAAAAATTTAGGCGCGATTTTGGAACACACTCACAGATATGCAAAAGCGCAACATGTTTTTGAACCGTTTGACAGAAACGTAGGTCGGTACTCGCTATAAATGTTTGCTATCTCGTTTTGGCGTTTGACATTAGAAGAAGATAGGGAGGGACCAAACTTAGTTTAGTTCTGTATAAGAGAATTGGCACCAATATCGTTAGTAAAACTGTCCGTGTATTGAATATGCGATACAATGGCGCACAGGACACGCGCGTACAAGGACGGTCCTTTATGGGTCGACAATGGACGACGCGTGACATTCACACTGTGTCCCCGATACGTCGACTCCCAATATGTTTGATGGCTGTGACGACCTGAATCATTTTAACTGTAGACGCATATTAAAAGCGCTGGATTCTTAGCACTTTTACTTATGTAAGCGACTATTATTGTTATACAAATACATATTGTTGTTAGCATAGGCGACAATGGCAACAAAAGCGGATGACGGCCATTGGTGACTGAAGCAAAATGGATTAAAAAGGCACGCAGAAAGGAAATGGGCAAATAATAATGTGGAACAACGTTAATCCTGTTCATCATCATCATGTCAGCCCGTAGCAGCCCACTGCTGAACATAGGCCTCTCCAATCGAATTCCAGCGCGACCGGTCCATAGCTACCTGCATACAGCGAGACCCAACGATCCTCAAAATAAATAATAATACTATTATTCAGTCAAAATCTACAACGATATTCAAGACCCCTGCCAAGCGTAGAGATTATGGAAAATCTCTACTTTTTACACGCTTTATATTAACTTGACTTGTAGATACAAGTGGGTGAAAATCGTGTCCAAAGATTCCGTTACATAGATGGATAGATATCCATCTATATAATGGAATCTTTGGACACGATTTTCACCCACTTAAAACCATCGAATCGACTTGAAAGTTTGTATACTTCTAAAGGACCGATGATAATATAATAATTTCATATTTTTTTTCAAAGATTCTGGCCACGATCATCGGGATATTAAAAAAAAACCGAAACTAAAAAATAAAAAAATAATTTTACAATCAAAAGCGTGGAGTGCGCTATATCAATTAATATATTTGATAATAAACAGATATTGCCAAATGTATAGTCTCCAAGAAGAAAACGTAAAAGTCATAAAAAGCACCGCACGCTTTTGATTGTAAAATTATTTTGTTTTTTAGTTCGATTTTCTTATAAAGCGTATTGTTTTAGCTTTTTTTAAACTATTATTTATTATAAAGGAGGCTCATGTCCAGTATTGGACTTCCACCGGATCATGATAGATAAATAGATAGATAGATGGATAAACAACTCTTATCGACTCACCAAAAACAATTACAGAAAAACAAAACAAATGCGAAAAGTGTTACAACGGGCGGCCTTGTCGCTACAAGCGATCTCTTCCAGGCAACCTTTGGATGGAGAGTATTGATATCATAATTATTTTCCGGTAGTATATTAAAATAATTAATTAAATTTTGTTAAATAATTTACCACGAACAAGATACGGTATCATACAATACTATTTAGGTTTCAAAGTATAACACTCCCCTTTGATTTGTGATCACAACATTAAAATTTAATCTTCATTTCAATCAATGCCTATTACAGACATACATACAACATTGAATACATACATTCAATGTTATATGTATGTATTCAATCAGTATTCACCTTTTCTTTGTGTTTGACAAAGTTTTACTTTTGATAAAAATACAACAATAACTCAAGACCAGATTACAATCAGTACGTTTTGTCGGTGATGATCCGGGATATGACCACTGAATTCGTACCTCATAAAAAGTTCAAGGTCACCTAAAGATGAACAGAAAGAGCTATGTTCGGAATCTCGCGGCGAGATAAAAACTACAACAAGGTGTTCCGCAGGAGGACCAGAGTCACCGATGTGTTTCAAAGAATTACAAAGCTGAAAACGTAAAATAAATTTAGACTCTTCCTGTTATATATTTTTCTATTATATATTTATCCTGTTATATATTTTTTTAGCGAGTACCGATCTACATTTCTATCAAAAGGTACAAAAAATATTGTGTTTTTGCCTATCTTTAGTCGGCATGTTCCGAAATCGCGTCTAAATCTCTTAATTTTGAGGTGTCTAAACGAAACTGGCAGCAGCAAAATTGTAGCTATCTCTTTTTGGCATATGGCATTAGAAAAAAATAGGGAAAGACTAAATTTAGTTAAGTTCTGTTACAATAGAATTACCACCATTGTCTACATTTGTACAAATTTATTATTTATAAATTATTACGACCAAGTCGTTCATAACCGCTGGTAACTAATAATTATTTGTGCCAATTAGTTACGTGTTTCGTGTGGTGATTGAGCACAAGTTTGCGGGTTTTAATCGTCTATTATTTAACTCTCAAATGAGTTCTAATATTGTGTAAACAGTGACGACTCTTTCTTAACAAAATTAAGAGACTGCCAGCTGACCCAACGTCTGTATTGACAAAGTAAACTAAAATGTTCCGTGTGTTTGCAGAAAATGTTCGGACTGTTTTCCAGTGTCATATTACCGAACACATTTAGTTCGGGTAGGCACTATTTAGCTTTCACAACGCATTACTTAAGCTGTTCCACTTTAAATTAAGTAGGTGCAATAGTAAAACATTAGTGGCCATTGTCCTCGGAGTTGTATGTTGGGCTTGGTGAATGCGTTTTGTTTGTCACTTTAAATGTGTAAAACACAATGGCCACAATGTATTATCTAAAAATTATCATCGTCATCATCATTTCCGATATATATCCCTCAAGAGGGTGATTAGGCCGTAGTCTAACACGCTGACCAACTGCGGGTTACGGTTGGTAAACTTCACACATCCATGCGGACATGCAGATTTCCTCACGAATTCTTCCTTCTTCGTCTAGTACATAATGTCTGCAATGTAGACGGTACGTAAGTTTGAAAAACTCAATGGTACGTTTATCGGAGTTTGAACCCATGACCTCTTGATTGCGAGTCGAGTGTTTTCACCCATAGACTACGTACTTTTATCTAAAAATATTATAACATTATTCACATGAGTTATCTTCTTCACGGAATAGACTAGTCTTTATTACACACCCATATAAAAAAATTAAATTATTAAATATTGAAAATAATATAAAAGAAATAAAAAGTGTACACTGGGTGGTCTTACCGCAATATGCGATCTCTTCCAGACAACCTTTGGATGGGTAGGATTCATAACTGGATATGGCGGAGCAATTCTACCTTGCGAACAAGGATCAACGATAGGGGGTTGTACTATACGATCTGTCATACAGATCGTATAGTACAACCCTTAATGCTCTAATTACACTAAGTTATTCGCCAGACCTCACTTGACACTGTTGGTTTTCTATTGGATACAAGCCGTGTTTATGTGTACTCATATATACATATAAACTATAAAAATATATACATATAAAAATTTGAATCATCTTCATCTAAATTCTTTGTTTTATTTTGTTTTAGAAAACGTTCTTGTTGAAAAACCCTATACTTACACGCATGCATCCTTGTTTAAGATTCAGTTTTATTACTCCAAACATCGTTTTTCCAACATTTTTAGTACAGTGTGTTGTTTCGTTTACACAAGTAGTTAGTTACTTATTGTATAAATTCCTTTGCATTGATTGATTTCGTCTCAATCTTTAATTTTGTACATACTAAGACAGTCCAACTAGATAAAATCTTGCCAACTAAAATCATGTTAACTCAAATCCTGTTAACTTAAATCTTGTTAATTCAAATCCTGCTAACTAAAATTCTGCTAACTCAAATCTTGCTAACTCAAATTTTGCTAATTGAAATCTTTCAAAATCATGCTAAACCGATTAAAACATATCTCTAACACTTCAAACACTCTTCAACAAAGAAGAGCGTGCAACCCTGAATAAACTCCAGGTCGATAGATAAACATTCCCAGCCGTTGGCGGCCCTTCCTTCAGTCATTCAACGTTTATTGTCTTCGCACGCTGGTACAGCCTCACGCTGTCGAACGACGCCCGCTCGTATCTATCTCACGAGAGGTATTCGGCTGGCCCAATCTTGATGCACGTGACAACATTCAGCGTCCAACTCGTTGGTACGTCAAAAGCAGATGTTCTCAAACTTTTTTGTCTTATAGACCACTTCTAATGTTTTTCACTTTTGAATAAACGCCCAAGCGTAGTTAATATATTTTTTTTTTTGTAAATTTGTTAATTTCAAATGTGTCTTTGACAATTGGCGTGGACCCTTTCCAGGTCATCGTCGACCCCTAGGGGTCGATATAGACCACTTTGAGTGTTAATGGTCTAAAGCATAGGTTCTCAACGTTTTTGCCCACCGCCCGCTTTGAGAATATTTATTCTGGAGCCCCTATTTTTTTTTTTTTTACTTACCTTCTGTCGCGAATCTGAAACAGCTATTGCCACGGTTATATTTAAACGTGTAATATTATATAGTCGTAATATAGGATTATATCCTATCTTACGATCCTATTTCTTGTTATTTTAAGACTGTATTTTTAACCTGCCTACACTCCCTCTGTGGCATCTCAACGCCCCTTAGACCATATATCTAATAGAATAGACCATATATATAATAGGTCGATACGCCCCCTAACATTTTCTGGATCTTCTACTGCCCCCCTGAAACGCCCTGAAACTGTCAAACGCCCACAAGAGGGCGTTATCATCCACATTGAGAACCTGTGATCTAAAGATTATGATCAGACTGTCGCGGCGTGGTTTTACCATTTGTTAGTTCATAGACATCTACATAGATGATGACTGATAGGCGCAGTGGTTGTGACCCTGCTTTCTGTGTTATTGAGTCTCGGGTTCGAATCCCGGTAGAGGCAAACTTTATGTGACCAACAATGAATTAAATGTTTGTGTCCGAGTCATGCACGTATTTATATGTATACAATGTATTAGTTCTTATCTATATAAATATATATATCGTTGTCTAGTACCAAGACACGGGGAATCCTTGTTTGGGACTAGATCAGTATGTGTGGAACTGACCGCAATATATGGAGCAGGAGATAAGTTCGTTCCGGGTCCATGGTACAGTAGCTTATACTTATTTGGACTTACAGTATGTTATACTTATAATTTTATTTTATTACTTAGTATTTATACTTATTATTATAATATTTTATACTTATACTTATACGGTAGCTTATTTGGAACTTAAACACTTTCGTGTCATATCTTCCTGTAGGTGGCATAAGAATGGATTGGAAGTAGCAGGGTAACATGTAGTATTATGGATGTATATCCTCCAAAGGTGGAGATAAAAGTAAATTCACCAATTTATGGGAAACACATATGTCCAACAGTGGCCTTGGAGAAGTTAACGCACATATCAAAAATCATTTATAATTAACATACAGTAGTCTTCGATCATGAAGAATGGTTTATGAATCTAAAGTTCTCCGCCGGCTTAATAATAGCGTTACTTAATCTCTTCTCGTTGGTAGAGTGAGAACCAGCTAAGGGTAAGGTAAGCTAAGCACCAGGATAATGGGCAGCAGCATTATCCTGTTACTCAATCAAAATCTACTGCGACCTCCAGGACGCCGGCCAAGCGTGGAGATTATGGCAAGTCCCTCCTTTTTAAACAGGAGGCTCATGTCCAGCAGTGGACTTCCAAGGGCTGATAATGACGATGAAAAACATCAAATTGCTTACGTAGGAATCGGATCATTCAAAAACTTATAGCGAAGTTATCACTAAGTTATAAGTTATTCAATGATAAAGTGATCAACAGTGATACTGATGAAGACGTGTATGTTCACGTGAGGATGTCGCGTCGGGATGTCACCACTTATAGATGGAAGTGTGGTAGGAGTAACAGAATCGGAAAAGGGAAGATGTTCCGAGCAGACGGGTGTTGTGTCTGGCGGGGCCCGCCACTGCCCCGACGGTTGATGCCAGCACGTTGTATATACGCTAAGTCGCTATCAAACTTTGTTGGCGTGATTCAGACTTCTAGTGTCGTCACTTTAGTCCTGCGCCATCTGTTGAGGATGTGTGGTACTATGTAGTGAACAAACTTTATAAAAAAAATCTCAGTCTTTCTCAGATGTCTCTTTCTACCATTTCCGTGATAGTAGTATCCTATATCCTATAGTCCTTTCCCTAAATTCCATATTTCTTGCTCTATACACCTTTTCTACCTCATCGTCTTTCCTTTCCACTTCACTAAGCCATGGAAACGCAACGAGGAACTTTAACACTTTTGAATCTTATAAAATGGCGGCGTCGTGGTTCGCCGCCCGACACTTCTCGTTGCACACGGAGTTGAAATGTGGGCTGCGGACAGCCACTTTGTTATATTAAACGATCGCAGCCGGTGGAAAGAAGTGGTCTTTGCCTACCCTTATGGGATATCGGCGTGAGAGTATGTATATATATATATATATATGTTTTATTTTTCGAATCATATTCACGTTAGTCTGGTGTTAAATTCGAATGCGCTCAAAGATGTACACATCGTTGAGAATCGCCATTCGGGCCAAACAAATAGTTGTCTGTCCCACAAGCCGCACTAACCGCGGCAAATGTCTGTCCGACGGGCGAGTCTGTGGAGTGACACAACGAACAAGACAATATCAACAAATAGATTTGAAACACCGCGAAGGTCAGTGTTCACGCGGAGAATATTAATAAGGTTGTGTGTCGGATGTTAGCTTATTTAAAAACTTAGAAATATTACCCACTTATGTTGCGAAACGATCACCTTGCGCTTGTAGATAATAATGGTAACTTAACCGCACACGAAAAGAAATCGCCTTATCTGAATTGATTGATACGTCTAATTAAAAATCGACATCAATTTTCCTTTTGTGATACCTCATGGTAAGTGGCAATATAAACTATGGTGGTAAAACGTACTAGCTTAATAAAAACCTATTCACTCTTGTCTTAAGGCCATACCTTATAGACGGGCGGAAATACTGACGCAGGAAGACTGTTCCAGTCTTTGGCTGCACGTATTATGGACGTGGAAGCAAATTACTTCATACGAGTGCCAGGGATGTCTGCAGGGGTGATAGCTCGCCGTGCGCCTAGTAGTCCGATGGTGAAGGGGTTGGTGGAATTAAATCGTGTAATTCCAGCACGCACTATCGTCATAATTCTTTTTTTTTAAATACTTTTTCGCTCGTAATAACAACGGGGTATGTTATGATAATCAAGATAATAATCAAAATATTTATATCAAACAAATTTAATCATACAATTTTTATATCAAACAATCAGTTTAGTAAGTTTAGTTCGTTATGTTAACGGCAATTATTATTGTTATTGATTAGTCTAACTCAACCTTTTTTTTGTGACGCGTGGGAAGATCTTAAAGTTTGCCAGTCGTCTGTGGGGAAACACTGAGGTATGTGGGACTGTACCTCACTTTTAGTGAGGTTTTTACCACGGGTTTATACCCGTGGTGGCTACCCTCAACACCTCGAGGGGCTCCGAGGTCTCTTGATAGAACGTCATCTGTGCTCATCTTGAGCTCATCGCAAGGAGTTTTCCCCGTAATCACCCGCTGCTTACGTTAGCATGGAGTCACTCATACCGCCGCGCCGTCATCCTCCTCAGGGTTGCAACTTCAGTAAAGATGACTAAGAGATCCAAACATTAAACACACATGCAACTTAACCCGTAAAACATATCTACTCTCTACTATCGTCTCTCGTTACAAGTTGACATAATGTTTATACATTATGTCAACTTTTTATGTCTTGGGTTTAGTGTCAGTTATCTGACACAAAACCCACACACGAGTAAAAACGATTTCTTTAAACGAGACATATTCTTTTGTATGAAAGTACTAGTTTTACCTGCGACTCCGCCCGCGTGAATGTCGGTTTTCCACTACATGGAAAATCGCGAATCAATCATAGATTTATATAAAAATCCTTAGAACTCAAGTAAAAACTTGAGCTCTCGTACCTTAACGGCGGCTATAAACAGGGATCAAGCTGTCTTCAATTCTGCTGGATCGTTTTGATGAAACGTGCTGCAGTATTTAAGACGAAATAGTACCTCTAAGACTTTAATAGTTTAACCAAAATGTACCCTCTAGTTTTTGCGTGAAGCTCGAGCAATCAAACATCGACCGATTTGGTTTCAGAAGCCCTTAATTAGTCCATCTTAATAATTTTTTTTTTTTTTAATATCTTTGGTTTACGAAATTTGATATTTAAAAATTTTATGGTTTTGTGTTCGTAACAACAACGATAGCAATTCCCGGTCTTGGGTCAAGATCTGTCAAGATCTCCCAACCTAGAACGTACTGTCTTCACCCATTTTTTTCTATAGAAATATTCAAACTCAATTTTTTCAATTTTCCATACGGTTTTTTAAATATTTTCTTGTCCTGACATTTACAAATACAATTAAAAAAGAATTAGTCAAATAGGTCCAGCCGTTTTAAAGTGATGCGCGGATACATATTTTTGGCAGTTGATTTTTATTCATAATATATACATATTAATTACATTTAAACAAGGATGTGTGCTCTCATAAATATTACAAACAAACATTTTCTACCTAAAAGAAAAAAATATCCTTTAAGACGCTCATTGTTTCGTGTGAAGTCAAGTAAGACTTGATTATAGAAAATTTGCCTTCTGCCAAGAACAGTTACTATTCTAGTTCTAAAACATATTTAGCTGTTTTTAAATTAAGATATTTTTATAATTTATTATAATTTAAATATTTTTTTCTTTGATTAAGTATAACAAATTATTTAAGTAAATTATGATATTGTTCTAAGAATATCATACTCTTTAAATAAATAAATATTGCTTGGGTACACACATAGTCTATCAAATTTAGTAAATATTTCAAGAAAATTTATTTCCTTGGTTAGATTTTTGCTTTTTTCGTGCACTTAAGCTATGGTACGTTACGACAGGTCCGAGTTGAAAATGAACAGGTTTTTCAACGGCAATAATTTAAAGCCAGATCTAATTAATATAACACTGAGCATTTATTAAAGGAAAGGTCGGTTGCGCAAGCGCAAAGGATACGCGGTGGCCGATACCGATCGTGAATTAGCGCACGCGGCGCAGCCTCGGTACGTTAGTACGCATGCGCTATCTGTGACGTCACCTTCAGTTTGTAACATCCAGTCATCATCAATCAAACTCGAATGTGTAACACACAAACGATTTGTGTACCTGTTTAACTGCTAGCCCATTTATGGCAAAGGAGCTGACAGCCAGTGTGGGTCTGATGTGAATATGTTTAATTACGGTAATACCAACATAATAATTTTATAATATTTAATCATGTTTGAACATATTTATACGTCACTGCACGTTGGCGTAACATGGCGAACTTCAAAACAAAATCCATCTTGTTCTTACCACCTGTGTTAAACAAATAATAAATTGTGTTAAATTGGAAAGATTATAACGATTTTGGGTTCCGTTTTTGCATCTTCATTATAAAAAAAAAATTAGCAGATAGTTATAAATACTTTATTGGCACTTCAACAAATACAATAAGAATTATAATATTCTGGACACATTTTTTTTACACATCTAGACCCAAACTAGGATGCCCTGTGTCTTGGGCACTAGACAACGATATACATACTTATATAGATAAATACTAATACATATAAATATCCCTGACTCCGGTATATACATTCGTACGTAAGCAAAGTCACTGTCACTGAACTTTTTTGAAGCGATTTTTTTTAAATTATTGATAATGATGTTAATGAATCAAAAAAGTCGCTATATTATTTCAGATCACGTTTTAAGTCATTTAAGGGATTTAACATAATTATTTAGGTTAATGTCGCTCATAAACAATGTATATGTACATACATACTATTGACACTACATAGTAGGAGGCATCATTAACCTGGTCGTGAGCCAATGCCTTGACGACGACCCACTCCTGACACAAAGTTTACTTTGCAATAAACCATACATGTATATATAATGTAGCTAAGTGATAGCCTAACAGTATGGTCATGGTCAACTCTTTAATTTCGATTTCGAATCCAAGAACTTTGACTTTTGGAAATCATGTGCATATTAATAATTTAACTATCACTCGCTTCCAACGGCGAAGAAAAGCATTGTAAGGAAACCTACATGCCTTAAAGATTTTTTCGATGATATGTGAAGTCTGCCAAGGCGTATTAGGCCATCTTGGTGGACTATAGCCTAACGCCTCTTATAAAGATATAGCCTAACGCCTCTTATATACCCTTCTTTTATTTTTAACTACCATATAAGATTTATAATGATTAAATGATAACTATTATTGTATTGGTGGTGTAGTGGTTTTGGACACGGCCTACGATCGAAGGGTCGTGGGTTCGATCCCGCCCTGTACCACTGAGTTATTATTTGTAATTCATGTACGATCTGCATTGTAGACACCAATGTACTTAACGGAGAAGGAAAACTTCGTGAAGAAACCTGTATACTCGTATGGGTGTGTGAAGTCTACCAACCCGCACTAGGCCAGCGCGGTAGACTATGGCCTAATCCCCCCCGATCAGGGGAGGTCCGTGCCCCTGTAGTGGGGACGATATGGACTGGGGATGATGATATAATATTACTCTGTAACCAATTACATATGTCGCATATAGAATTATATTTATCAAATCACAAATGCAATTAATGATCAGCTTGCTGTGCGTTTTGGCAATGCTGTAGGAATAGCAAGCAACTGTTAAATAAATAAATAGAGAGGAGGCCCGTTCCCGCAATGGAAGCGTTGACGGACCGCCGGTGAAGTGTAATCTTCTATAACAATACCATTTTCGTTTTAATTAATCTCATTTATGCGGACGAAATGGAAAGTCTACACATTAACACCTCTAATTGCGGGTGCATTATACAATTACAATGGATTTGCATGTGAAATGCGTCTGTCTGCTCACCGCACCAGACGTTTCCGACGTCAGTTCAGTTTAGGAGGTCACACGCTCTAAATACACCAACATGCGTATTTATTATAACGCTGCACGCACACACGATAGCGGAACGTGGAGTGAGCGGACATGTTATGCATTAAACACACATACAGTAGCTCTCCGGCGGAGAATCGAACCCAGGTCTCCCGGAGACAGACGAACATATTGTCCACTATACTACCGAACAACTGGGTAGGCAGAGACCACTTCTTCCAACTTGCTACGCTCGTTTAATATAGCAAAATAGCTATCCGTAGCCCATTTTTCCGCCCCGCGGGAAACGAGGCGTGTCGTGTGATGAACCACGAAGCAGCCATTATTAAATTAAGAATATTTTTTATCATGCAAACTGAGTCACGAGCATCAGTTCTTATAACGCTAGTCAGTACAAGAATGGTCCATATACGACACTTTGGCAATCGCTGCTTTTACGATTAAGAAATATATAAAAAAAAAACTATTGAAGAAGTTTTGGACCACAGACGCATGTATTTTGTAGTGTTTTACCGCAATCCCTTAAGCGTCCATACTGAATATGTGCCCTTATTCGACTTAATCGCGGTTTCCAACAAAAGTAACGCTTGCATCACTAGCTCTTACTTTCAATGCATCGTCAGATTGTGAGTCTGTGTGTATGTGTGAATTCTGCATGTACCTAACACGGTTTTAATGTTTCATGCTAGTTTTTGTGCTCCATCGTTTCGGCGAAAGCAGTTCAGCGATGATGGTGTAATTCTGCTGTAACGGAACTTAATTAAATTTAGACTCTCCCTATCTTTTTCTAATGTCAAACGCCAAAACGAGATAGCTACAATTTTGATGCTCTCAGTTTTGGTTAAAGCCGTCAAAGTTAAAGGATTTAGATGCGATCTCGGAACACGTGTTGTTTGTACGTGTACAGATACGCAAAAACGCAACATATTTTTGAACCGTTTAACAGAAACGTAGGTCGGTACTCGCTATAAATGTTTGCTTTTTCGTTTTGGCGTTTGACATTAGAAAAATATAGGGAGGGATTATATTTAGTTAAGTTCTGTTACAACAGAATTAACACCATTATCCACCATGCTTTAGTCTGTGATGTTGACAAATCGAGATTTCCCTAATGTCGTTCTCCATTTTATATTTGACTCTGATACTAACTCTGTCAAGATATTCTTGATCGTTATGTATTAACGAAATTTATAAACTTATTTATTGACGAAATCTTTTACAAATTATCCAAATCAACATTCTTTCTAAAGATACCATAGAATATGTCCCGTCTGCGCCCTTGAAGATACCTATAGGACATCGCTTCTACCGACCCCACACATTGATTAACGGTCCAGATAAGGCCTCCAAGCATTCCAACCGAGTAAAATTTAGTATAATGAGCGACTGTGAAAGTCCAACGCGAATTCCTAATAAATACTCGATGAATGTTACACGTCGCACAGATATTATTAAGATTTGAAGAGGATAGGAGCTAATAAGAAGTGGTCTCTGTCTACCTCAGTTTTTCGGCAGTATAGTGATCAGTATCCCCGCCTGTCACGCGGGAGACCAGGGTTCGATTCCTCGCCAGAGAGGTCGGAAAAATGTATGTAGGACCTAATGTTTGCTGTGCTCATAGAGACATATCAGTAACATGACTAATTTTATCTGTCATGCTTATTTCTCTGTCCATATGGTAGATAAATAAAGAAATAAGTGATTGCAAATGGTTTACAGTTTTGGTCTCAAAAAAGCATGAGAAATAAAATAACATTTATGAAAAAATCTCCTAACATATTTTATCCATAAGGTCAGAGCGACAGCGAGTATACGTGTTAAACCAACCAACCATATGACAGTCAACGCTTCCGGACTTATTTAATCAAGTTTCCTTACGATAGTTCCTTCAAAGCTTTATTTTATCCGGCTGTTCTCAAATTGACGATGTCCTGAAGACACCCCGAAATTAAAGGATCGTCCAAAACGTACTCTCCATAAACTTGTCGCTGCAATTCATGATTAAGATGAAAATGTCACGTGTCAACATTGTTGCAGCGAGTGTCAAACGCGGGCAGTCGCGGCAAGCGGTTCACGTTTCAGTCCACGGTGAGACAGCTGGAGAGGCGGCGCCTGGCGGAGAAACTGTCCAAAGAAGCCGACTTGAAAGAGCAGCAGAGGCGAACTGAACTAGAGGCGATGAGGAGGTATTTATTTATAAGTTGCTACTCATATTAATAACTCGCAACTCATGCAATACCTCTTTATACTATTATAAAATATCAAATTTTGTAAATCAAAGATATTAAAAAAAAACTACTCAGGTCGACTAATACAAACCTGAAATCAAATCTGTCGATGTTTGTTTGTTTGTTCGAGCTTCACACAATAACCAGCGGGTAGATTTTTTTCAAACTGTTATAAAGGTAAGGAAAGAATTTATATACTGCGGCATGTTCTATCAAAATCGACCCAGTAGAATTGAAGATACAGCTTGATCCCTGTAATAGTAGCCGCCGTTAAGGTACGAGAGCTCAAGTAAAAGTGGTTATTAGGATTTTAATATAAATCTATGGTAGTTTCGGGATTTCCCATGTAACGGAAAACCGACGTTCACGCGGGCGGAGCCGCGGGCAAAAGCTAGTATTTACATAAGAGCACGTATCATATGCACCACTTATATACCGCTGTACATATAAATGTGTCCCATACGTTTAACTACTTGAATGTCTTTGCAAACCGTATCATAACCGATCGTGATAAGGTTCATTTACGATCTGATTTTACAGGCGCCGAAAACAGGCAGCCTAGCAGAAATAACCTCTTACAGTCTTATCTTTAGTATCTTTAGTATTATCTTTAGTATCTAATAAATCTTTAGTACTTGATATAAAACATACTATAACCTATGACTGAATACAAAAAAAAATTCAATCAGAAGCATAAGTAAAAAAGATAGAAACTAGGTAATAAATAAACAAAAATATATTCCAGTTTAGATCAAAAGACTTTTTGATTAGGTACTTTTTTTTAACGCTTAATGGGGTTGTTCTTATCTTCTTCGTTATGGATTTACAAAACAGCGGTGCAGATTTTCAAGACATATTGATGTGGGTATTATTCTAATTACCGCGTGGCGCCGGCATAACGATAGCGTCACTCCATATCTCCTCCCGTGGATGATGTGAGAATCAGATGAGGGATGTACCGGAATAATGGATAGCCGTGTTTATCCTGTTATTCAATCAAAATTCACTGCGATTTTCCATACGCTTGCCAATCGTGGATATTATGGCAAATCCCTTTTTTCAAGGAGGATTTTTTTTTGTCCAGCATTGGGATTACCCAGACTAATGATGATGATAATGATTAGTCTGATTCTAATGAAAATTGAATGAAAATCTATTACGGGGATGCAATTATTACGAATATAAATTGGTACACGGCAACCCTCAGAGCTTTGCTATTTGATTGCATTTTTAAACTACCGCCAATAAGAAAAAAATGTATGGAAATAAAATTACTATACCATGGATACTTCGCCTACCTTATGTCAGCGCCGTCTAAAGGTCGACTGGTAGAAAATACCTCAGGCATTAAGTCCGCCCATATACCGTTAGTGTATGAAGTGTAAGTCCTAATATTTAATTACATATGTGATTCTGTTTGTTTGTTTGTTACTTACTACTCGACCGATTATAATGAAATTTTGTACAAACATTTTCAGGGGTACAGAAAAGGACATAGAGTACATTGTATCCCGAAATAAAATCTGTTCCCGAGGGGTAGAAAAATAGTTTACAAAGTTATCAAATAATTGTATTTTCAACGGTTTTTAACCTGTATTTGAGAACATAACGCGAGCTAAGCCGCTGGTAAAATAAATGAAATAAATAATAATAACAATATTCTAAAAAATATAATAAATAAATAATAATATAAATAAATAATAATAATAATATTCTGAACAATTTCACATACATTGGTCTAGTTCCAAACTAGGATTCAGAGGGAATTTTGGGTACTAGGCAACGATATACGATATAGATAAATACAATACATAAATAGATAAATACGTACATGACTTGGATACAAACGTTTGTGCTCATAACATAAAATTTGTCCCTACGAGGATATGAATCCGGGACTCATTGGCGCAGAAAGCAGGGTCACTGCCCAATATCAATCAGTCGACAAGCGCACCAAAATATCTGATTAATTGTTATAGAGTAGAGGAAGAGTTCCAACGCAAGCGTGCGAGGGAGAAGGCGAACATTAGGCAGCAGCTGAGGCTGGTGAGCAGCGGAGCAGCCAGCATGCCGTCCCCCAGACAAAACTCTAAGGTATGTACGACGGCGGCTGTGGTCAAGCATTCACTTTTGAATAATACTCAAAACCCTAAATCAGTATACCAAGCCTTGCTGGACTCATATAGGAGAGCATTACTTTTTGATAATAAAATGAAATTTAAATTAATAAATATCTATCTGTATATCGGAGTATCTGTGGAGTCACTCTGAGTGATCGGTTGAGGAATAGCGTGATAAGGAATCGGTTTAAGTTGAAGTCTGACGTGGTGACAAGGATCGAGAAAGGAATGCTCCAACGGTTTGGTCATTTAGAAAGGATGTGTGAGACTCGATTGACGAAACGAATATACCGGGCAAATGTGAGTGGAAGTGTCGGAAGAGGGCGCGCAGGAAATACTTGTTTCAAAAAGCTCAAGGTCGTAGCGCCCTTAATTGACTAAAGTGTATGAAAAGATATATAGATGTGGATGAGGCGAGAGAGCTGTGTCGGGAGCGTAGTATCTGGCAAACTATGGTATCTGCCTACCCTTATGGGATACCAGCGTGAGTATATGTATGTATGTTAAATTAATAAAGTGTTATTCAAATGCCGCTTTCCTTTGACATTAATTCTTTGTAAGTTATAATTCGTATAACTAAATATTCAAATTGAAAATCTCTATTGTAAACATGGCTGAGTATGTGTTACAGTAGCACACGTTTTGTGTGGTTTCATTCCCATCAAGTGGCAATAGAAATATTTTATTGTGGCTCTACCCACATATTTTAAGTTTTCACTTTTTTATAATTGCTATTCTGAATAGAATAGATCTATATCTATTTTTTTTTATCTTTAAAAGACAACTCCTACATTAGGATTAATTCCTATGTCGCGGGGACTTTACAAATATGCAAATAACGGAAACACAGAACACCCAGACTTGGAACAACAATTTGTGGATTACACAAAGTTGTTGTCCCGTGTGGGGATCGAACCCACAACACGCGACAGCACAGTGGACGCTTAAACCACTGCGCCATCCGTGCAATCTATTTTTCTACATATACCTATGTATTTGTACATATATTGAACAAAGTAGATATAAATAAATTATATTTTGTATAAAAATAGAGTCGAATAAAGTTAATAATTATAAATAATTACATATTATATAAATAATTACACAATTGATACAATACTAATGTTCTGAACGCACTTGGGAAAGTTTCTGGGGAAACTTGGATGTCCGAATGCGGGCGTTAAACCTTCCAACCCGCGCCAGGCCAGCGTGGTAGACTTTGGTCTAACCCCCCTCCTGATTAGGAGAGAGATTCGTACTCCTATAGTTGGGACGAATTTGAAGTGGCGATGATAAAAGTAAATAATAAGTTCGAATAAAATATTTACTCACGAAATTATAAGAGATCAACACAATAGATTAATCGGTCTTTGGTATCATTCGTTTTAATGCGATTCTCGATTGATTGTGTTGACCTATTTTCACCTTTTTGCAATCGGATGTGCTTCAAATCCGTGTAATACTCGGACGTAATAAAATTATTTTATAACTAAGTACAATTATGAGAATCGTTCTCCTTCCGCGCGAAGGTCGATACGCAAATATACGTATCATAATATACGCTACGTTTAATTATAAAACGCACCTACATTTGCTAATGTGATTTCGTTTTTCTTTATATTTTTTATCAAATTTATGTTAAGCACGAGTTTTAATTTAATTTGCATGCTGCTTCGTGATTAGGTTTGTAAAAAATTTATAATTGCTATGGACAAGGCCACTACAGTTAAAACTGCATATTCCACAAATGTGGAATATGCAGTTTACTGTGTTTTACTGTGACTAAATAGTCACAGTAAACCCAACACTAACTTCACTTCGTCAATCTGTTGAAGGTTGCCTGTTAATCTCACGTTTGGCTGGCGTCTTGTAGATAACAGTGCGTTTTCTTTGAATGCTCTAGCCATAGCTAGCCACAGCCACAGCCAAAATGATGCTCCAGCCATTATATTGACTTGTTAATCACTCGATTCTTTGTGCTGTTATTATACTACTATTGGGGCTTGAAAATTTGAATCAAACAAATACTAATGCACATACATACATCGCTCATCCAATAGAATAATGACGTAATTGCAATAAAGTNCCGTTTGGCTGGCGTCTTGTAGATAACAGTGCGTTTTCTTTGAATGCTCTAGCCATAGCTAGCCACAGCCACAGCCAAAATGATGCTCCAGCCATTATATTGACTTGTTAATCACTCGATTCTTTGTGCCGTTATTATACTACTATTGGGGCTTGAAAATTTAAATCAAACAAATACTAATGCACATACATACATCGCTCATCCAATAGAATAATGACGTAATTGCAATAAAGTTAAAATTTTATTTTGTGTTTAATTTGGATGATTTGTTGTTTAATATGGATTTTTTTCGAGAATGCTCAAATTATTAATAATAATCTATAAATAAATTATGAAAAATCATGATAATTGATATGATTTACAAAATGGGTATAATCCAATTTTAAACTGAAACACATCTTCTGATAAATTGCAAAAATGTAATTGCGTCATTGTTCTATTGAATGAGCGACATTTTGAGAGAAAGTGCTCCTTATCATCATGTAAATTAACATGCCCACTACTATATCCAACGNGCGTCATTGTTCTATTGGATGAGCGACATTTTGAGAGAAAGTGCTCCTTATCATCATGTAAATTAACATGCCCACTACTATATCCAACGTGGCTCTTGAATCGGGTCGTTATTGCGGGCGGCGGATTTCAACTGCAAATGACTAAAACTATGAACGTTGACTCAGGGCAGAGATGAGCCGGACGGCTCGTGCCGCGACTCGCCGCCGGCGGAGCGCCCGCGCGACCGGCACAGGCTCTCGCACAGCCAGACCTCCTCCGAGATCAGCGGCCGCAGCAAGAGCACCACGCCCGTATGTGTTCACACGACATTTGTAAATACAAAGTTAGCTAAAAATATCTTTCGGTACCCATCGGGTTCGTCAAAAAATACGACGAAAGATACTTCAGTGTTGCTATATTTTACAATGAAATAATTGGTGTTAATCACAGAATATCTAAACTTCAACTTGCCTTTTAGACTATACAGTACTCAGTTCTTAATTTTACGAAAGATGTGGGTAAGAAGTGTACCACGTTGTAAGCTGTAGTCTCCGGCTCCTCGCCTGCCTACTTTGGATGTCGGAGCGAGACTGTGATGTGACACCTTTTGTTCTGGATGAATTTTGTTGTCGCCTGTTATCGAAGTGAAGGTTTACTCGCTATTATAATAATGATATTCTAAACATTCATATTGATTTAGTCTCAAATTAGGATTCCCTGTATCTTGGGTACTATGATTGTATGTCGTTGTCTAATACTTATATAAATAAATAGCAAAACATATATAGGTAAATACATCCATGACTCGGATATTTGTCCTCATCACACAAAGTTTGCCCCGACCGGCACAGATAGCTAATCCTGCCCAGTGCTGCGTTGTTGAGGTGACGTGTGGCGCGCGTTGTCGCAGGTGCGCTGCGTGGAGCTGTCGGAGTGGCGCGTGGAGAGCGGCGCGCGCGTGTACCGCGACTGGGCGCCGGCGCACGCGCACCCGCCCGCCTGCGCGCGCATGCCCATCGCCACGCACGCGCACGCAGGTACCTACACGCGCACCACCATATGAAGTACTGGCTGTTGCCGACTGCGCCGCTCACGTGGACTCTACGCGCTATGTACTCGATAACCCTCTCCGACGTGCGCTATAATTTATTTGTAATCATATTGATTTCCAATTTATTAGACAAACATTGTGATAGCTCGGCTAATATACATGATATAAATATAATTTATAGCCTATTATAGCACTCAGGAATAATGTAGCTTTATACCAGTCAAAAAATTTTAGAATTGGTTCATTAGTTTCGGCGATTACCCCTACATACAAACATACAAACCTATCTACCTCCTTATATTAGTATAGATAATCGAAGTAATATTAGTATTAGTATAGATAATAGTATATTAGTATATATAATTCACAAACTTATAGCGAGACGATTATGAATGCGACGAAATGTGTTAGGAGAATGGCTGTATCGGAAAAGGGAATATCTTTCGACCAGACGGGTATGTCTGGCGGAGCCCGCCACTGCCCCGACGGTTGATGTCGGGACGTTGTATATACGCTAAGTCGGTATCAAACTTCATGCGCGTGATTCAGACTTCTAATGTCGTCACTCAACAGCAATTTACAGATTTGGTCATGCCGGGCATAAAGAGGTGTCTATGTGAATATAACCGGAGGAATTTTACGAATTTACTGGGGTTTGGGAAAAAGTTCATAAAAACCAAACTAAAAATTATAGCAGCATATTACAGCATAATTCAAAATGCAACGTATTTATCATCTTGTAATGGAATCAGATTATGTATAACGTATTATAAATTTGAGTATATTCAAATCTCAGGAACCAATATATATATTTTTTTGTTAAATTTAGTCGCTCGAATTCGAGTGAGCGATACCTTTGTAACAGCAACGCCCCTCTCGGATCCGAGTGTCGGGCAGTGAATATTTTAAACGCGTATCAATTATTATAAAGGCACTGCGGGCTATTAACACTATGTTACATTTTTCATATGAATAAGTTTTCACCCCATAATCCACACCAGTCCAGTCGCAGGCAAGTGCTGGTATTTCTATAAAAGCCTGTTTAAGTTACAACTTTGACAAGGTTTAGATATTTTAGAGAACACCAAACTTGTTAATGAATATAGTGTCCTCATTACCATTATACCATTGTACACACTTCGACCCACCCTAGACACTCCGTAGTGTTATCGGTCGTCATGTTTCTAACTAGTGGGAACGATTTCTGGCATTTTTAGTGCTTCAAAATATTTTATATAAAACACTCGCTGCAAGTATAATATAGTTATGATAGTGGCTATTTAAAAGGATTGTTTTAATCTACATACTATTAGAGAATTGTTAAATGTCTAATTTTGGTGATCAAAAATATTGAAAAAAAAGAACAGCTAAGATTAAACTAATTAAGGGCTTCTGAATCCAAATCCGTAGATGTTTTTGTTTGTTTGTTTGTTCGAGCTTCATGCAAAAACCAGCTGGTAGGTTTTGGCTAGACTGTTACAGTCTTAAAGGGTACTTACTATTCCGACTTAAATACTGCGGCATGTTTAATTAAAATCGGTCCAGTATGATTGAAAATACACCTTGATCCCTGTTTTAGTAGCCGCCGCTAAGTTCCGAGAGCCCAAGTAAAAGTGATTCTAGGCCTTTTACATAAAGTTATGATTGTTTCGGGATTTCCCATGTGGCGGAAAATTGACTTTTACGCGGGCGGAGCCGCTGGCAAAAACTTGTAATTAATATTTTTTATAATTGGTACTTATGTAAGCATACGTTGGTTGTGATATAAGTAACTATAATAACGAAATAAATAATTCGCTGTGACTTATCGATTAAAAATATCATTCTAATACATTTTTTTTTCGTTTCTGTTAACGTTAACGATTGTAGAAAGTCAACTTGATTAGGGGGGCTGCCCCCCTAGCCAAATTGACATTCGACAATCGTTATCGCTAATAGAAAAAAAAATGTATTGGAATGACACTTCTATTCAATAAGTCACGTGTGACTTGGCGATTAGAAGTATCGTTCCAATACATTTTTTCGTTTGTATTAGCGATAACGATTGTCGAATGTCAACTTGACTAGGGGGCTGTTTCGTTAACTACTTTTTTTTTCAATGTGGTCTAATAAAATGGCTCTCCTTCCGTATCAGTAGTACATAACGTCCCATCAGTCGCCTTGAAAGGGGCGCGCCCCAGACCGGAGTGTCGCGTCCCATTCATTATACGATACGCGTACGATAATTGAATATTAATAAATTTCTACAGTTGCATCACTTTCTAATGCGAACGGGGTTTCACTTGACTGTTGTTCAATTAACTGTCTCTTATCCTAACTTTTAATATTACGTATAAATGCGAATGTGAGTTTGTTTGTTTGTTTGTTACGCTTTCACGCATGTATATGTCGAATTTATTAACTTAAAGAAAATAAACAAATTTAAAGAATATAATTTCACAAATATATACACTCGACACTAAAAATGGCGCGAATTTGCAGCCGATTGCCGCTATGAAAAAAGAAGATATTGAAAAATTATTTTTACACTATATTCCTAATATAAACCTCGATATTTTTTTTTAATTTTCTACGTATATTTTCTCTATATACTCATCAGCGCCTCTGATTTTGAAGAACTAAATTAACAAGTCCACAGTAAAAACACCTGTTCATTCACAGTTTTCCCAAGATGTAAGATGGGAGTTATGGAATTATCATCTATCTATTTGTCTTAGTTCCCAAAGTGGTCCAGGTAGACCCCCAGGGGTCCACGGAAGACTTGGCGGGGGTCTATGTTGGCGTACGTAAATTTCCATAGTTAGATCTAATCTTCACATATTTTGTCGAGTTTTGGGTAGAAATGTAGCTGCAGGGGGTCCACCGGAACCAGCTAAATATTGAAAGTAGTCTATGAGAAAAAAAATCTGGGAACCTCTGTATTAATGCATTATATAAGATTTACATAAGCATGTGTTTCATACTCCTTTATTTAACATCAGATATTTCACCTATCTTATGTAATGTCAGTACCATTGAAAGGTTAACTGCTTGAATGCCTTAGGCACTGTGTCCAACCATATGCCATTAGTGTATGAAGTGTAAATAAATTATAGGGTACAAGACTAAAGTGAAAAAGATACACATATTATACTGTGGTGTCTCGGCGTAATCAAGGTTACAGAGAAGGTACAGAGAATTCCCCAAACATCAAGTCCACGTTTACGCATCTATACTATAATTGGAGGAGCCAGGGGCGGAGTGAACTCCACCTAGCTCCTCTGCGGGCGGGTGTTGTGGACTGTGTGTGCGGGTGCGGCGGATATGCTACGATTTGTGCTAGTTTGGCTGACGGACCCTCGACCTTGGGGTTGCGAGCTGTATTGGAACGAAAGGTAAGGTG
>WUAW01000098.1:109954-120641 GCA_017165845.1 Thaumetopoea pityocampa | reverse complement strand
CGGCATATTTCGACGGAAAAAAAAGAGCAGCGCGACCGCATCAATCGGCATTATTCGCAGATAAGTGAAGAAAACGCTATCGCGCTTCATGGTACAATTCGACATGGATTTTTAAAAACCCCTGGCAGTAGAACGGTTAACGCACTATAAGCGAGGCGGGTAAATATACCTGTCTCGAGAACTGCTGTCTATATGTGGGCCGGGTATTTTTATCTATTTGAATGTACTTGCATTGCATGAATACATAATATTATAAACCATAAATTATCCAATTTTATTGAAATATGTCAAAGATAGATTAGATAATAATAGATTAGATTTCAAACGCGCAATTTTTCGCGAATTTCGCACGCTACGCTATCAGTTCGGTCTGTTTGACTACCCCCAAAATGTAACCTTAGTATTATCCCCACCGAAGTTAACGTAATAACACCAACTGCTAAAACTAATACAGTTACTAAAAAGTTGGTGTTATTTTTGGGACTTGATTATTTTAAAAGTTGTAGAGACCGTTCAGTAAAGAAAGGCCAATAGACCATATCAACATTTAGTGTTGTGTGGAAATAAGTTATATGTAGCGTATAAAAACGCCTATAACGTAAAAAAAATTGAAAAATCGGTAATCAATCGCGTTTTTAAAGAGCCTTTTTCAATTATGATACATTTATATAAATTAATCTGGTTGAAAAAAAAAAACACAAGGATTCTTTATTATCAATACAATTTAAAAAAAAATCGATAGCCCTGCATTACCTCATACTACGGATACATATTGTATTATCTATTTGCATGCATGGCAAAGTGCCTCCGCGGCCTCAAGGAAGGGATTTGTATAAAGTTGAATTAGTTGTGTGGTTTTGTTTACAAATGCATGTACTTGTATTTATTTATTTATATTGAGATGAAATTATTAAATAAATAATTTAACGACAATTTATAAGAGTCATTAAATTTTGATACTTTCTAGGCATTGAATTATAAACAATTTACTTATTTCTATTTACGAAATATCTTCTTTTCAGTGGCAACCCTGATGATTCAAAATATTTTCCTCCCACTGCCACCAACACCGGAAAAGAATTTAATTAAATAAAAATTCAATAATTGAATAATTTAATCTCAGCCTTAACACGTAAAACTAATTTCGTAGAAAAATATTAGAAATTAAATTACTATATTTTGCTTAAGCCTCCTAAAACATTTAGATAAAATCTTGGCATTGTTCTTTATCAAGGAGCTAGATATGATATCAAAACGGACATAGGCGTTATTAATCCCGGTTCCCATTGCCAGCGTCCGCCTTCCAGCTAAGTTTCCTCCACTTTGCTCGGTCTTTGACATCGTTAATTTTAAGTCTATTGGCTTCCATGTCCTTGGTCCTAACATCCAGCCAGCGCTTCTCAGGGCGGCCCCGAGACCGTGCTCCAAGGACAGCCCTATCGAGGCGTCTCCTACCGACGTACTCTCTGGGCCTGCGCATTACGTGACCGAACCATCTCAAACCATATCAAAATCATTACCGTCATCATCATGACAAAATTATTGCGAGTAAAGCTGCGAACTCCACCTAGTCTATATTAATATTATAAAGAGGTAATATTTGTTTGTTTGTATCTTTGTATGTAAGGGGTAGTCTCCGGAAGCAATGATCCAATTCTAAAACTTTTCCCACTGGTAGAAGACTACATTATTCGCGCGAGCTACAGGCTATAAATTATATTTATATTACGCATATTAGCCGAACTATCACAATATTTGTCTAAGAAGTCTGAATGAAATACATCTTAAAAGCAAATTGATAGAAATGCCTCTTAAAACAGAATTATTTGCATGTAAGAAGCCGTCCGGCCAGCATAGTACATGGAACCAATTTGCCACTACTATCTTTAGAGCTCCTTGCCCAGTTAGTGACGTTTATAGTTTGTAATGAAATAAACATTTTAAAATCTTTGTTTTGACAAACATATGTATGGTATTTTTTTTTTCTAAAAAGGACACGTCCTGTAAAAGGTACGCACGGACGGACGAAGTCGCGGGCAAAGACTANAAGAAATGCCTCTTAAAACAGAATTATTTGCATGTAAGAAGCCGTCCGGCCAGCATAGTACATGGAACCAATTTGCCACTACTATCTTTAGAGCTCCTTGCCCAGTTAGTGACGTTTATAGTTTGTAATGAAATAAACATTTTAAAATCTTTGTTTTGACAAACATATGTATGGTATTTTTTTTTTTCTAAAAAGGACACGTCCTGTAAAAGGTACGCACGGACGGACGAAGTCGCGGGCAAAGACTAGTCTAATATAAATAAATAATATTTTACTTAAATCAACTAAAACAGGTACAGCCGCATAACCACGAGCGTAAACAATGGTAGTAATTCTGTTGTAACAGAACTAAATTTAGACTCTCCCTATCTTTTTCTAATGCCAAACACCAAAACGAGATAGCGAACCTTTTTAGCGAGTACCACCTACATTTCTGTCAAAAAGTACAAAAAAATGTTGTGTTGTTACCTATCTTTAGTGTGTATGTTCCGAGATAGCATCTAAATCTCTTAATTTTAATCTCTTAATTTTGACAAAATTGTCAGCACCAAAATTGTAACTATTTCCTTTTAACGTTTGATATTAGAAAAAGATAGGGAGAGTCTAAATTTAGTTAAGTTTTGTCACAACAAAATTACCACCAATATGGCGGATATTAACGCATGCGTAGAAAGCGTAGAAAGTAAAAAATTGTATGCTTATTGCCACATATTTAGATACCTTGACCTTGTAATCACATAGTTCGCTTGTACTGGATAAGTTTCTTGTGGATAATGATAATATTGGTTTCCTCGAAGGTGGTGATATGCCGGTGTAGCTATTAACACTAACCGCCTTGCGCCCGCGCAGCATCAAGGTGAGTGCTTACCAGACGCTTCAGTCAACAGTAATTAGTAACAACCTAATGAATGTAAACGACCACTTGACAACAACCAATCGGGACCAGTCTGATTTCTGATGTGACAAAGAACAGACAATTTTAAATTCTGAACCATGGCATAAGGACAACAAAAACTGTACTGAATGGGAGACACGAAGTGTAGTGAATGTTTATCATAATTAATTATTAATATCATAATGACCGTCTTTCTTTCCTGTCCACTAAACCGTGGGAACGCAATGAGGAACTTTAATATTTTTGAACCTTATAAAAATGACAGCGTTGTGGTTCGTCACCCGACACGACTCGTTTCCCGCGGAAGCGGAAAGTGGGCTACGCATAGCTACTTTGCTACATGAACGATCGAAATGAAAGAAAGAAGTGGTATCTGCCTACCCCATTTCTTCGGCAGTATAGTTTGATTCCCTGCCGGTGAGAGAATGTCAATAACAATTTTTCTAATTTAACACCAAGTTACAAAGCCTGACCCCTATCATTATGAGGGTTGACCCGCGCCCTGCGGTGGGATAATGGATGGGTTGATGATAAACACCAAGTTGTTGTCTCAAGTATGCATTTTTATTTAAATGTACGACATTGTACCGTTAGTACGCACAGTTTAACGGATTGTTAGAACACAGTAATCGCTTTGAGTCGTGTAGTTGGCAAGCTTGTTTTAAACTGTATTAACCAGCTATTAGTAATGCTATAAATATATACTATATGTACAAAAAAATCCGTCCGATGCGAAAGGTATACCAGGTAGCCTAATGACATTACTAAAAAAAATCTTATAGAATAGAATAAAATACTATTTTATTGCATATCAGTTTAACGCATTTCAGTAAAGTATTATATTACAATTATCTAAAATAATCTTTGTAAAATAATAAAATTGTTATTGTAATTTAAATAAAATGCACTTTTTTAGTACCTATGTCTCAAAATCTGGCAAGTTTTTAAAATATGACAACACCACCATCGGCGTCGATATGTCAGATCCTCAGATTATAGAACAAAACATAATCTGAGGTCAGATCGTATAATGTAACGCGGCGTTTTTTCCATATAAGTACCCTCGTTTAATTTTATTAGTGGTGTTTTTTTTATAATACTTATTATCTGAAAACGATTACATGAATAGAATCTAGTCTCGATACCTAAGAACACCTTCGAAAATCGAACAGGGTTTTTTTACATATTGTACAAGTTAATTTAGCGTTGACAAAGGTACTATTCATATATGTAAGAATCAGTGTTAAGTAAAATGTAACGTTCATTTCTTTTGTATTGTGTGAGGTATGTATGATCTAACCCGTGCGTTTACTTCAACAGTGAAACAAAAGAGGGACCGGACGAGCCGGCGATAGTACCCACATTGCGACCGGGCCCGCCACGCACGACACTCGTCAGTCATTGATCGTCCGTCGACGCGAGCGGACGCTTCCTTAATAAACTTTATACCTTTAAAAAATGTATATGCTCTCATTCCATATAAAAATAATTTTAAAACCTTTAGTAGTTAATTTATGAACTAATAATGTATATATTCTTGTAAGATTACAATATTATTCTATTTATTTTTCTATGAATTTTAATAGAGTTTGTTACCTGATAGTACGATTGTTATTT
This sequence comes from Thaumetopoea pityocampa, assembly GCA_017165845.1. Classification (NCBI taxonomy): domain Eukaryota; kingdom Metazoa; phylum Arthropoda; class Insecta; order Lepidoptera; family Notodontidae; genus Thaumetopoea; species Thaumetopoea pityocampa. The sequence goes on along the minus strand of WUAW01000098.1, from coordinate 116,082 downwards.
TAAATTTATTTAATGATAAATTACTTAATTTTAGAACAAAACATGTTAGTGGAAATAATGTGTAATAGACCCCGTGTTATTTTAAAAAATAATGTCAGTTTTTAACGATTATAAAAAAATTAATGCTTACAATCGGACATTTTTAACACCCGTATTACATTTTACAATCTACAGAGTACTACTATATAATATACTAATATAGTCTATATTAATACTACAGTGCTTATTACACAACCATAGCAGATATTAGTACGATCAAATATCTACCTTATTTTCATGTATATAATCCGCGGATTATGTGTTTAAAAAGTTTCAAATTTCGTTGTACGTATTATACGTCGCCGCGGATAAAAGACATTCTCATATCATCTTAAATTTTTTATCATACAGTTTAAATAGATATTTTTCATAGTAAAAATATGGTAAAAATGTGTTCTTTTTTTGTAATATTCATTACTTATATTTATAATCATATTGTAAATTTATTATTTTATATGATACTGCATTATCGGCAGTATACTGCCAATGGTGATAATAATTTTACAGTGAATATTTTAAAATTTATAAATTTTAGATTATTCACTGTAAAACTTGCCGCGGATTATACACGCTGCTGATTATGCAACGTTTTTTTTTACTCGAAAAAGGCTTTGAGTATAATACGTCGTTATACGACAAGAACGCCGTTCAATTAATGTAACGATCTTGAAAGAACATGGCTGGAATCTGCGTTCAGAATCAATTCAGAATATGTAAATGTACAGTAATTTTTAATATGCGAAAATCACTTTTAAAACAAGCTAAAATAATAGCTATAGTTCCATAGCTTAAAGCTTATGAATATTTTTTCGCGTATAAGACTAATTTTTGACAATTGTTATCAGATACATATTTTATACCCTATTTATAACGTCTCTCGATTCTTCTCTAATCATAAAAGTTAAACTATTGTAAACACATACTTGTGAGCACATATGACACACAGTATATATGTACATGAATATTTTTATTAGAGCACAGTTCTATAAAAATTCCTACCGTGTCTTTACATAATTGTAAGCCGCGCATAAGTTCACAAGGATGAGGCAGTTATAGCTTCATTACTTTTAATAATATACAAGCGATATCGTGCGATGAAAATTATGATTTTGCAGCGAGGACGGGACGGGTGCCTATCAGTGACAAAAAATTCGACATGATCATCATCTCAGCCCAAAGACGTCCACTGCTGTACATAGGCCTCCCCCAAGGATTTCCAGAAAGATCGGTCTTGCGCCGCCCTCATCCAGCGGCCTCCGTACCCTAACCAGGTCGTCAGTCCACCTTGTGTAAGGCCTGCCCACGCTTCGCTTTCCAGTTCGTGGCCGCCACTACAACACCTTGCGGCCCCAACGGCCATCGCTTGTTCGTGCTATGTGCCCTGCCCATTGCCACTTCAGCCTACTAGTACAAAGCGCTATGTCAGTTATTCCTGTTCGCCTACGGATCTCTTCATTTCTGATTCGACATTATATTCAGATTAAATTTTAACAAGAGGAAACAAGTTAATTTTCACTGTTACCGCTCCTCGTCATTAGTGCTTTTACACAGTGACGCTGTTATGTATGTATGTATTCTGATTGGAATTTTGATATAATTGAAATTGATATTAAATATTGAAATGTGGCTTTTCAATAAGTTACTTGGTTGTCGCGCTCTGGTAAATAAATCGTAATTAAACAATGCTGAGTTTTAACGCTGAAGCTGTAACATATTATTATACGTTGTATATATTATTATAGTATATTATTATACTATTATATGCTGTAGTATATTATTATTATACGTTGAAATCCGACGCATGAAAGCAAGGGCATGGATTCATTCCAGTCACAAGACTGAAAGGGTGGTTGAATTCGGAGGGTAGCCCGTCACGCGATACCCGCTAGATTGGGGTCGCCGGATTTAATGGTGCTATTGTTAAAGGCGCCTCGCACTTTCCTAATTTCCTGACAAAGGCCAAACGGGAGTTATGACGGCAATCGCAAAATTGATTAATGCGGGTAGTTTTACAAATACGTGATTGTTGCTATATTTATAAATTATGTTTTTGACATATTGTCATAAAGACAGTGCCACGAAAATCAATATTGAAATATTTGCTTTCTTAGCACTATCACAAAGATACAGTTTGTGTCGGAGAAAATGAGATTTTCTCCGAGATCCAAGAATCTCAATAATGCCATTGTTGACATATTTCAAGTTACTTTGGCACCGAGTTTATTTAAATCTGAAAAAAAATGTGGTGCAAAAATATTATTTATATTTACATATAAATAATAGTTAGTGTAGATCAGAGGTTCCCACACTTTTTTTTCTCATAGACCATTTTCAAAATTTAGGTGGTTCCGGTGGACCCCCTGCAGCTACATTTCTACCATATTCCCAAAAGTCGACAAAAAAATGTGAAGATTAGATCTAACTATGGAAATTTGCGTACGCCAACGTAGACCTCCATCGAGTCACCCGTAGACCCCATGGGGGTCCACCTGGACCACGTTGGGAACTAAGGGTCTAGATAAATAGGGTAACTAAATTCGGTGTCTCCTCGACGATTCGAATCCTAGTCGATAAACAAACTTTTTCCTGCCCCAATAATATTAGAAAATTATTCTTCTGAGATTTAAAAAAAAATTGTTCAGACTACAGATCTTATTGACTATATATATATCTTATAGAGGAAGCTTTTACAGGACGCCGGTGTATGTTCAGTAATCGTGGATTATCGTGTAAGACTTAGTAGTACTGTGTAGTATATTATATTGTGACTCCGATGAGCGCTTTAATCCGCAGTTTTTTTTTAATGTATAATGTATATTAAAACATAGTTTAAACAAGTTAATATATAAAATTAGAATAGGTAATTGTATTTATAATGTGTTTTCATATACAATGTGGAAATTTGAAATGTATCAATAAGGAGAGCAAACTTAATCATTATGCTCCCCAAAAAGGAGAATGAAGCAAAGTTTAAATATTCAAAAAATGGTGCTTATTTTTTAAATTGGCATTTTTTTAAGTAAATATTTATAAAAATAACTGCTTCCCATTTGAATTCGATTATTTTTATAAGAATCAATTGGCTTACAATAAACAGGATCAAATGGCTAATTAAGTCAATTGTTTTTATTTTTACTGATTTTATTTTGATTCAAAACCAGTAAACGGCATTAGAAATATCTTCAAAGCACTTCTTGCTACTTCATCTCAAATTTCCACCCTGTGTAAGTCCTTAATAAACACGCATGTTTCTTATACTGGCATGCAAGTAGATTAGTTGTCATTAATGCGAGAACATATCGTCGCGTGTAAATGTGAATGCAAGTATGACGACAGTATATTTTTACAGAGAGATGTATTTTTACTTTTATTTTTAAAATAAATATATTTAACGTTGTAAAAACAATGTTTATACTTAATTTATACTCGTCTTCCAATGTAAGCTAAACACTGAAGCTTTAATATAGTCTTAACTCTTTGTACTTACAAATAAATATAATTAAATATAGTGATGCTGTTTTTTTTTGGTTCATAAAATATAACAGGTAGAGCTACCTAACAAATAAGGCGGTTCACGGACTTCGTAGAAATTGTGATACACAAAATTTCGATCGAATCGATTTGTTCGACCACGCTAGGTGTGTATCTCTCTTCTAGTTCTTGTATTTTGTATATTTATAAGCAGACAACTGAATGATGATCATAGATTTATCTGGAGAGAGGGATTCACGCCACATTTACCGGAACGGAAAATATGGCATGAAATGCATTTATCTCAATCCCGTTTGGAACAATAATATCCTGGACAATTCGCACACATTGATCTAGTCCCAAACTAGGATTCGCTGTATCTTGAGTACTAGACTACGATATACATACTTATATAAGTATGTATATCGTAGTCTAGTACTCATATATCATCTATATAGATGAATTCAATAAATAAATAAATACGTCCATGACTCGGATACAAATATTTGTGGTCATCACATATAGGTTGAGTTACCAGGATTCTAACCCGGGACTCATTGCAACAGAAAGTAGGGTCAACGCTACTGTACCAATCTGTCGTCAATTATTAGAGGAGGCTTATATCTAATAGCGGTCGTTTCTAGAACGATATTGCGGCGACCTACTTCACTACATAGTATCACGCATCCTCAACAGATGGCGCCGCTGTTGATTGACATTAGAAGTCTGAATCACGCTAATGAAGTTTGATAGCGACTTAGCATATTTACAACGTCCTAACATCAACCGTCGGAGCTGTGGCAGGACCCGCCAGACATAACACTCGTCTGGTCGGAAGATCCTCGTTTTTGTGATACTGCCGCTCCTGCAACACTTCCACCTATAACTGTTGACGTGATTACCAACGTCACCATGGGTCATAATCATCTTGCTATAACATGATGATTAGCAATTAAACACAAAAACGGCATCGCTAAGTAACATTAATAACCCTTCAATATTAGACACACAGTCAACGATCAATCATAGGCCGCCGGTGGGTGCAGATGGGCCTGCCCACTGGCCGCGAACGACCGGAGCGCGGTAACTGGGTTAGGTGGACGGCAAACGGACCGTAGTGAAAGAGTTTTGATCGATTCTAGCGATGGAACAGAATTATTTATTTGGGTCACCACACGTTTGGTAAATAATGAATTTCAAACATTATCATGTAAATCAGAGGTCCTCAAACTTTTTTCTCTTATAGACCACTTGTAATATTCTTCACTTTTGGGTAGACCCTCAAAGCGTAGTTAATATTGAATTTTTGTAAATTTATTAACTTCAAATGTGTTTTTGACAGTTGGCGTGGACCCCTTGCACGTCATCGTCGACCCCTGGGGGTCGATATAGACCACTTTGGGTATCGATGATGTAAATTTACACTTACAGGCAATAACACTAGTTCACTTACATAAACACATACAACTCTATAAATAGAGATATATATAGATATCGTGTTTTTGAGTGTACTCAAATACACGAATATACTGGCAGTGATATTGGTGGTAATGCTGTGCTAAGAGGCATTAACCAAATTTAGACTCTCCCTGTCTTTTTTTAATGCCAAACACCAAAACGAGATAGCAAACATTTTTAACAAGTACCAACCAACATTTCTGTCAAAAGATATAAAAAAATGTTGTATTTTCAGTCGGCATGTTCCGAGATCGCGTTTAAATCTCTTAATTTTGTCGTGTCTAAACTGAACTGACAGCACCAAAATTGTAGCTATCTCCTTTTGGCGTTTAACATTAGAAAAAGAGAGAGTCTAGATTTAGTTAAGTTCTGATACAAGAGAATTACCACCGTTATTTACATTACCTTCATTATTACATATTAAACTCCAGCCGAGTCCATGGAATTGTGAAAGGCACCGATTACCGAAATACTGTTTTGTGATTCAACAAACAATTATTGCTATCTCTAAACGCCTGTTAACCATAAAGATTATGGTAAAACTCCCGTACTACAGACCCATCCGCGGAATTCAAAGTTCTCCCCACCACAAGGACACAAACCTTTCCTCATCAGGAGGGGGATTAGGCTGTAATCTACCACCCTGGCCTACTGTGGGTTGGTAGATTTCACACACCCATGCGAGCATACAGGTTTCCTCACGAAGTTGTCCTTCTCCGTTGAGTACACTGGTGTCTACAATGTAGACCGTACATGAATTAGAAATAACTCTAGTAGTACGGGATCGGGATCGAACCCAAGATCTCTTGATAGCATGTCGTATCTGGCACCACTAAACCACCAAATTACTTGCTCCAAGTAGCCGAGGAAAGCGGTTATCGTGTAAAATCAACGACTTAATATACATACATACACTCATCACGCCGGCATCCCATAAGGGTAGGCAGAGACCACAGATTGCTACATACTACGATCTTGACACACCTCTCTCGCCTCATCCACATCCATACATCTTCTCATACACCTTCGTCGAGTAAGTACGAACTTGGCCTTTTTGAAAAAAGTTGTTGATATGGTTAAAGTAAATTCTTCCTAGGCGCCCTCTTCCGACACTTCCACTCACATTTGCCCGGTATATTCGTTTCGTCAATCGAATCTCA
>WUAW01000098.1:52034-63212 GCA_017165845.1 Thaumetopoea pityocampa | reverse complement strand
AAAAATCAAAGATATTTAAAAACAAACTACTCGGATCGACTAATTAAGGGCTTCTGAAACCGAATCCGTCGCTGTTTGTTTGTTTATTTGTTCGGGCTTCACGCAAAAAGCAACAGATAGATTTTGATTAAACTGTTACAGTCTTAAAGGTACCATTCCGGCTTAATTAATATGGCATGTTTGATCAAAATCGGTCCAGTAGTATAGAAGATACAGCTTAATCCCTGTTTTAGTAGCCGCCGCTTAGGTACGAGAGGTCAAGTAAAAGTGGTTCATAGACTTTTTATATACATCTATGATTGTGTCGGGATTTCCGATGTAGCAGAAAACCGACATTTGCGCAGGCGGAGTAGCGGGCAAAAGCTAATTTGCTAATAAAAAAAGAAACCAGATGAAAGATTCACCAGTGTAATGGGCAACAACACTACTAACGTGCAATTCAATGAACACCTGTTGCTAGCTCCGAGACGAGATGAGATCCATATATATTCAAATATATGAGATGAGGTCCAGCAATAGATTAATGGGCTGATAATGATGACGTTTTTTCTAAAGAAAGCTTTTTTCTGACCAGTGATAAATATTTATTTTTCAGGACAATAATAGTTATTTTCAGAGCAATGATTAATTATTTTGTTTTTCAACCTAATCATCATCCCCAGTCCATATCGTCCCCACTACAGGGGCACGCACCTCCCCTCATTAGGAGGGGGATTAGGCCAACCTAATGATAATGATTTATTCAACTTACAGCAAAGCATGCAGTCTCTCCTGGAATAATGAACTGTATGTGTCCAGAGACGGCGTTTTCGCTGACACCAGATTCAAACCACTTCTGATTGAGCTCATTACAAGCCGCATTAATAGCCATGCGGGCTTCGAAGTTGTCCACACAACTCAGGACTAGATTCACCGGCTCACCAGTCAAGCTACCAGTTCTAAAAGAAATGGAGAAATATTTTAAATTTAAATTAATTACAAGTTTCTTCTACTGAATCATATTAATTCAAACTTTCTTCTTCTATTTAGTATTTATGCTCTGTTTATTTATGAAAATTTAATTGCGTAATGATTTATTTAAGTTTTCTATGCATTATTAGGTGTTTAACTGTTTAAAACATATCATGACACATAGTGTCAGTAATATATTTTGTCTTCGTATTTTGTATTTTTATAAAAATTCCATCTCTTCTTCTATTTTTCATAGTGGCAATCGGCTGCGTATTCGCGCCATTTCTGCCAGTATATTTGTCAAGTAATATAATATTTTTCAAGTTAACAATAAAATATTGATGTGTCATATTTTATTGCTTTTTGGGAGTTTTGAAATCAATCCAAGGAATATCCATTTGGCTCAGACAAATTCCTACAGGCCTATTCTTGTCAAATAAACCATAAAAAATCTACTGATTCCTGAATCTATTGACTTAAATATATATAACCCAATACCAAAATGTAGAACAGTCAATTCCTTTCTGCCATCGAAATTGTAATCATTACCGTCAACCTGATTAATCATTATTTCCTGCATAAAAAAGGTGCGATTTTTATAAAATAAGGATTGTTTGTGACGGTAACACTAGGCAGGCACTTATTCTTCATATCTGTATATATATTTGGGCATTGTTTTTCATATCTATTGAATGACAGCATAAGTAGCTGACCATTACCCTCTGTATATTTCTCCAGATTCTCGCGAAAAGAACAGCTGGAGCAACGTTATTTATGATTCACGCTAATTGAAATTAATATTTATTACTAAATATTTTTTTTTAGAAAAGAGAGCAAAGGAGCATGCTATCACATGATCGTGAATAATCACCTGCTCCATTGACGTCTGTAACACTAGATGAGTTATTGCTGTGTTGCTAGCCTTTTTACGGAGATATACTCCTTTCTTCAAGGTTGTTATGTTGTAGGAGTCTGAGAAAATAGCAGTTGGAAGTACATCCATAATTTGACTAATACATATTTTTTCTTTTGGTTATTTTTTTGTCAAGACAAGATATTTGCTACTTTTTGAAAATAATCAATGTGAGAAAATGATTAAAAGTCAAACAAATAAAACTAACTTGATAGTATCACAGAACTTCTGGAAGTTATCGACAGTTGTAATGTTGTAATTGTATGCATCAATTGCCACATCTGGGTTGATATTTTGCAAGGTTGCAGCCGCAGCATCCACCTTGCTCAGTCCAGCTTGATGCGGCTGAAAGAACAGCCGGTTCATGTTGGCCAACTCCACTTTGTCGTAGTCAAATAGTATAAGCTGGAAATAAAAAATAAATGTGAACATACTGTAGTAAATGATAAATTTCTTAACTTTATATGGTATCCATCCATGGATATCCAGTTGATATTATCATTATAATCAGCCTATGGAAGTTCACAGCTGGACATAGACCTCCTCCACAAAAGGGCTATTCATCATAATTTTCATGCTTAGCAGACATCTTGGAGGTCACATTTCATGTTGATTGAATCGCAAGATAATATTACTTCCCATTATTTTAATGCATCCCTTAGCTGGTTCTCACAACACCTACAGGTAGATGAAGTGACACTACTATTATGCGGATGCCACACAAAAGACATAAACAAACATCATCACAGTCCATATTCATCCCATTACAGAAGCACGGACTTCCCCTGATCAGAAGGGGAATTAGGCTATAGTCTACCATGTTGGCCTAGTGTGGATTGGTTGATTTCACACACCTATGCGAGCATGCAGGTTTTCTCACAAAGATTGTCCTTCTTCATTAAGTAAACAGGCATCTATAATGTAGACCGTACATGAATTAGAAATAACTCAGTGGCATGGGACCAGGATCAAAACTACAACCTTTCGATCACAAACCATATCGAGCATCACTATACCACCAATGTACTACAACAAACATACAAAAAAGAATGTGTAAACAAAATGATAATATTTAAGTCACTAGCCATAATTAGCCTAATGTAGGAGCATACAAAAAAATAATATTGGTATCAATTCTAATGTAACACAACTTAAACTAAATTTAGACTCTCCCCATCTTTTTCTAATATCAAATAGCAAAATGAGATAGCAAATATTTTTAGGGAGTACCAACCTATATTTCTGTCAAACGGTACAAAAAATGTTGGATTTTTGCATATTATTAGTCAGTACATATTGAGGTCACATTTAAATTTTTCCATTTTGATGTGTCTAAAGAAAACTGATAGCACCAAAATTGTAGCTATTTCCTTTCAGCATTTTAGAAAATGACAAGGAGAGACTAAATTTAGTTAAGTTCTGTTATTGTAGAATTACCACTGTTGCTAGTTTTTACTTGTCAACTTAAAGCATATTTTAATAGTGATAGAGCTTTAATCAGTTGAGAGGAGTATGAATTGCTGCCATATTATAAAATCTTGCACACACTTGCTCACACCTGGAAATTTTGCTACAGCTGCCCCCAATTTCATTGGAATCCATATAGTTTTAAACTTTTGTAGATTTGCCGAGGTTACAATAACCACTCACTACCCACAAGTGGGCTAGCAACTACAAGCCTATGGTCACCAATGTATATTAATGATGATTCATAAATTGATATCACCTATATCCATCCTTCAATTTTATCATCTTCAAAGTATATAGATCCACTAATGGACTTATACATAATACTACACTTAAATCTATACTATAGTAAAATTGTAATGCACAAAGATAAATCTGATCAAAGATGCATAACATAAATCTATGAAATGGATTCCCCTGACATTTTTACCAATATATTTTATAGTCTCAAAAAAAAAACAGGCTATAAATTATTATAAACATTACTATGAAAATAGTGATGAAAATGAAGTCGCATGTATTATTAATAAAAATAATAATAATCCTGAACACTTTCACACACATTGATCTAGTTCCAAACTAGTACCTAATCCCTGTGTCTTGGGTACTAGATAATGATATATATACTTATATAGATAAACACAATGCATAAATATGTCCATGACTCGAATAAAACATTGGTGCTCATCACACAAAATTTGTTCCTACCAGGATTAAGCCTGGGATTCGTTTGCACTGTAAGCAAAGTCACTGCTACTGTACCAATCAGTTGTTAAATATTCTATGTCACCAACAGCTTTCCTACAACAATTTTTTTGAAAGACAGGGCCTGTATCATATAATTCCTATGTAAAAGTAAACAAAAGCTTAGCATAAACATGTAACAAATAAATTATTCTAACCTTCCCAATACCACAACGAGTAAGCATTTCAGCTGTGACACTGCCAACTCCACCAACACCGACAACTGCTACTGACATTTCCCTGATCTTCTCATAATTATCAACAATTCCCATCCTCTTTAGGGCCATTAGTCGACTGCAGGCATGGAGAAGAGTTTTAAAACAGTTGAAAGAAAAATTGAAATGGAACATTCATATCTTTAAATTGACAAATATTTTTATTGCTGCCAATGTGGTGTTATAGTTAAAATATTAATATTTATTGGCGTCTATATTATATTGTTCGAAAAATAAAATCTAACTGAATATAAGAAAATCACCCATATTTTGGACAATTACTACTTTTATTTTTATACACATCAAACAAACATTATTTGGAGGCTTTCAGGGTTAGTTAATCTAATAATTAAAACATAAAGAAAATTAAAACTATGAGGTATTTCTATGGAATAATCTAAATACCTGTAAGGGTTGGAATCCACGACTTCAGACGACATCACGTTTATTTTCTGGCGAGCTGGCACCGCACCTCGCTGGGCGGCAGCTAGCTTAGCCTCTAACTCACTTACTTTCTTCTGCAAGTCCTCAACAGTGGCCATTTTCGTTTAATATTTCACAAAATATGTTGGAATACGAAACACCTCAAAGAAATTTTCACATTGCCAAAATGACTTAAGTGACATATTGAATACTGTGTTGCCAGAACTTTTTTTAATCCTAGGTCAATACCATGTAAACTACCATGTAGAAAAAAATAAAATCACCCTAAAATGAAATCAAGACAATTTTATGCAGTACAGACCATCTTTTACATGCTCAGTGGTACAGACTGAGATAGGTCGAAGTAATTCATCTCTACTGAGATGTCATAAGAAGCGATAGAAGTGCACTGACTTGTATTCTATCCTCGAAACTTACTTAAACCAACTAATATTAGGACAACCATCACACTGTAATATATAGCTAACGAAAAAATTTGCAATCCGTCATTGTATACGATTCCAAGGGAATGAAAACAATTCCTAAAATAGATATGAAATCTATGATATATTTTGTAACATGTGGTTTTCCAAGGAAATCTATACATTTCCTAAATAGCAATCGAAAATGTATTAGTAACCATTTTTTGACACATATTAAATAGCTGATCCATACCACTGCGCCGAGGACACAACACGACGGCTATGTGAGAATTGCTCTGAATAAAAACTGTGCGGCGTCCGTCTTGGTCCTTGCGCCCGAGCACGGGAAATACGCGAATAGTCATTCGCGGTTCGAGCGGACTTGGCTGTGATTCCTCACAGGCCTCACGGCTTTTGAGGAGGAATCACTCTCTCTCTCTTCTACCGAAAGCTATAAGGCTCTCTCAGGGAGCCCTCTAGCTCCCTTCTTCTGTAAGGGCGGACCGGACGCAGCGCACTCTCACCACGGGCCTATTCTGTTCGGGTGACGGGGAGCCATCCTCGACGCCCGTAAGCAGCGTCTTAGGACAGCTACAAGTCCATGTAAACTCTACGCCTACACCCCGTACGTCTCCGCCAAGCCGAATTCTACGCGAATTCTTCGTTCAGCCACTCAGCCACCTTTTTTACTGCCCAGGCGCTTTCCTCTTAATCATAGCTGATATTAGATCCAAGAGAGATAGCGCCCGTTCTCCAACTACAGCAGCAAGTTGGAATCGCTGAATATTCCATTCTGGACATGTCAGCGGGATGTGAGACGCTGTATCCTCCAGGGCAGGCAATGTATTACTAACTTAACCTAACCTAATTGTCCCGGGTCTGAATATTAGTAAAGACAAACTTTGTGTGATGAGCACGATATCCGAGTCTTAGACGTATTTCTATATTTATTGTCTATTACTATTTATCTATATATGTATATATTTGTATATATGAAAGTGCATTCGTGGTCTAGTGGTTCCAAACACGACTTGCTATCAAAAGTTCGTTGATTCGATCCTAGTACCGTACCTACCGTACCGTACTTAGATATTTCTAATTCAAGTACGGTCTACATTGTAAATACCAATGTATTCAACGGAGAAGGAAAACTTCGTGAGTAACCCTGCATGCCTGCATCGATGTATGAAGTCTATCAACCCGCAGTAGGCTAGCGCGGTAGACTACGGCCTAATCCCCCTCCTGGTCAAGGGAAGACCGTGGCCCTGCAGTGAGAACGAATATGGATTGGGGATAATATCTTAGTCTCGTACTCAGAATACAGGAAATCCTGGTTTGGGGCTAGATCAATATCTATTTTTATATTTAACGATATTTTTACCGGTAATATTACCGATCGACGGATTTGGTTTCAGAAGCCCTTAATTAATCGATCTGAGTGGCTTTTTTCGTTAATATCTTTAATTTACAATATTTGATATTTAACAATTTTATAATAGTATTAGCTTTGCCCGCGGCTCCGCCCGCATGAATGTCGATTTTCCACTACATTGGAATCGTCATAGATTTATATAAAAAGCCTTAGGACCATTTTTACTTGACATCTCATACCTTAACGGAGTCTACTAAAACAGGGATCAAGTTGTATCTTTAATTCTACTGGACCTGTTTTGATTAAACATACCGCAGTATTTAAGTAGAAATAGTAAGTGCCTTTAAGACTGTAACAATTTGATCAAAATCTACCCGCTGGTTTTTGCGTGAACCTCGAAAAAACAACAAAATCTACGGATTTGGTTTCAGAAGCCCTTAATTAATCGATCTGAGTGGTTTGTTTTTACATATCTTTGATTTTTGAAAATTTGACATTTAACAATTTATAATAGTATAGAATATTTGGGTTAAATTTTGTTGCGTGATTACTGAGTTGCCTATAAAGTCTATAATTGCGTGTATTCGCCAATATCGCCGAATTGGAATATGGCAGCACTCAGATCACCGCCTCTTGGTTGGTGACTGATGAAAATGATATATCACACCACAAAACTGATAAGAATTGAACGGCGATAATACCCATCTGCGTGAGATGCCTCTTGGCCTCGTAACAGTCATCTCATCTTCCGCTAGACTTCACAGTCCAACCGGTCTGACCAGTCGTAAACATAATTATTTTTTAATGTATCTTTGAATAGAACAAAAATACATTCCCTTGTTTGTTGAAGGTCAACCGCTTGAAATACAAATATACCTACTTAGTAGTTATTTTTTTTTTTCGATTTATCAATATGCTTGATCTGATTACATTTTGCTGCGAAGTATAGGGTCCAAGTTGTATAATTTATGCTATATTTTGCCCGCGGCTTCGTCCACATAAATGTCGGTTTTTCGTTAAACAATAACGGATTTATATAAAAAGCCAAAGATCACTTTTACTTGAGCCTTCGTACACATAACGGCGGCTATTAAATCAGGGATCAAGCTGTATCTTCAGTTTTACTGGACCAATTTTGATGAAACATACCTCAGTGTCTAAGTCGGAATAGTACCTTTAAGATTATAATGGTTTGATCAAAATCTACCCCCTGGTTTTTGCGCAAAACACGAACAAACAAATAAACAAACATCGACGGATTTAGTTTGGATGGATTCGGTTTCAGAAGCCCCTAATTAGTCGATCTGAGTAGTAGTTGTTTACTGGTTTGTTTTTAAATATCTTTGATTTTTGAAAATTTGACATTTAACAATTTTATAATAGGAACAGAAACATGTGTGTATATTTATTATTATAATTGGTAATCATAAAGGTCTTATAAAATCTGTGTATTTGTGGTAAGGTTTTTCATCACTGTATCTTTTGCAAATAACCTCCGCGGCCCTCGACTTACGCACATTCTACTTTCGCACAATTCTTTATCGAGAAAAGAAAAAAGGGTGGTATTCAACTAACTCTCGACGGGTTTATCAAAGAAACACCTGAAAGCACACGCTCTTTATCTCGTTATGTATACATATTTATAAATAAATAAATACTTTAAAACACAGTTTTTGGTGCATATTTTTACATCCCTCTACGTTCGAACATTTCAACATTCGCACAAACTTTTAGGAACCAGTTATGTGCGAAAGTCAAGGGCCCACTGTACACTATTCAAAAAACACTGAACCGAAAATAAGGAGAAATTCTACGCGTGTGACTAATGAACAAACACAAAAATGTAATTTACAAATTTAAAGATGTGAGGTGAAATACCTTCATAGGTGGAGGGACTCTTGTCATCTAAATCCGGCACTGAGTAGCATTAATATTATTTACTAGCTTTTGCCCGCGGCTCCGCCCGCGTGAATATCGGCTTTCCGCTACATGAGAAATCCCGAAACAATAATAGATTTATATAAAAACCCTCAGACCACTTTTATTTGACCTCTCGTACCTAACGGCGGCTACTAAAACAGGGATCAAGCTGTATCTTCAATTCCATAGGACCGATTTTGATGATACATGCTGCAATATTTAAGTCAGTATAGTACCTTAAAGATTGTAACTCTTTGACTAAAATCTACCCGCTGGTTTATGCGTGAAGCCCGAACAAACAAACAAACAAACATCGACTGATTTGGTTTCAGAAGCCCTTAATAGTCTATCTGAGTAGTTTCTTTTTAAATATCTTTGATTTTTGAAAATTTACCATTTAAAAATTTTATAATAGTGAATATAGATAGATAAATAGATGTGTACCTTATACACAATATATAAATGTGTAATTAACGGCTAATGTATTACCGGTCTACCTTTGGATGATTCCAAGATATATAATAGTAGGTGCAATTGTTGCCACAAACCAGCTCTCCCGTCTTTGGTTGTTGATAATAACATTTGAATGGAAACCAATAATATAATATTTAACATAATTCTGTACGTATATAGACTAATACATATTTATAAACACAATATTATATCCAAACGGGGCTACAGTTGTGAATCTAGTATATATTATTAATGTATGTTTTTATTCAAAATTAGGCTTATTATTGATTTAATTTTTATCGTTATGTTAATATGATGACGTCATATTAACACATAAGGACCTTTTTTATGTTCTTAATCTACATACCTGTCCGATAGAACATTTGCGTAATCGTATGAATGTCAGGATATTAACACGAGCGAGTTTGTTTTTAACATCGACATATTGGTTTTTGGGATACTTAGTTCACAGAATGCTTCGAGAAACCTGTATGACAAGAACAGTGAAGAAACTGACAGACAAAGCGGGGTACGGCAGCAACGACATGAATAATAAGGTGTAAAAAATTTATGGCGGTTTACCCCCAAATTGGGTACTTATTTTTGCTGTGGACATCGACCCGATAAATAATAACGTCACACCATCTCTTCCCGTGATTGCTGTGAGAACCAGCCAAGGGATGTGCCAGGATAACGAGCAGCGGCGTTACGATCGCCTGGGTCGACTCCTATATTTGCCCATTCAGACTAGTCTTATAAATCTGCTTCATCAATCTCCTTATTCATTACAAGTAGACAATATTTAAAAATTAAATCACTCATTGTTAAAAATCCAAAATTATTTATTTGGATTTTCCATCCATCCGTAATCCATCCAACTAAAGCCATCCAACTGTAGGAAAACACCCTATTTACAACTTATTCGCGGCATTGCTAAAGCACTAAAGTCATAATCTGAGCAAAAGTTCCCCAAACTTTTTTCTTTTCTACTTGTCGTGCTTCAGTTTGGAATGACCCCCTGCTTAGTTAATATTGAATTTTTGCAAATTCGTCAACTTCACGTACGAAGCGATTTGCTTCTACGTTCATAATACGTGCAGCCAAAGAGTGGAATAATCTTCCCGCGTCAGTATTTCCGCCCGATTATAATGTAGATATCTCTAACACAAGAGTGAACAGGTTTTTATTAAGCGAGTACGTTTTACCACCCCAGCTTACATCACCACTTACCATCGGGTGGGAATGTAATCAAGTACTAGTTTAAATATAGTAAAAAAACTTCAAATGTCTCTTTGACAAGTGGTATAGACACTTTGAAAGATTTAAATTTCTAACTGTAGTGAAATTCTCCTTGACCCCTTAGGGTCGATATACCTAAATAAGTTTGAGTATCAATGATCTAAGCGGACAAAGATTATCTAACCGGCTTCCTTTAAATTTAGTCCTAAAGTAACCACGTTGCGTTATAGTCGTGTGCTTGAACATAAAAAAAATCTTGATATGAGACCGGTTTTCCGTTTTAACTAATTGTGCAGTACAATTTAGTTAATTAATAAACTTTGTATAATCGGCCGTTTAGTACAAATCGAAACTCTTAAATAAACTAGCAGTGATGGTGTGCCTATTTTAGAACTTTTTGATTTTTCGGATCTTCATATCGTTAAATTGTAAGTTTTTGAACTTTTTTTATACATACTAGAAAAAGGCATAAGCATTAATACTGGTAAAATAGAAGTTATGGCAAATACCTAATTTTAATTAGGAAGAGACCCGTATCCAACCGTGAACCGATGATGATGATTATGGTGGTGATTATGATGACTATGATAATGATGATGATGTAACATGCGGGCCGTTCAGTGATAAGCGAGCACCGCACTAAAAAGCACATCGGTAGTGTAGTTGTGTCAGACATGGCTTACTATCAAAAGGTCGTAAGTTCGACCCGGTCCCGTACCACTGAATTATTTCTAATTCATGTACGGTCTACATTGTAGACACCAACATATTTGACGGAGAAGGAAAAATTCACGAGGAAACCTGCATGCCCGCATGGGTGTGTGGAATCTACCAACATGCACTAAGTCCAGGGCGGTAGACTACGGCCTAATCCCCCTCCTGATCAGGAGAGGTCCGTGTCCCTGTAGTGAGAACGATATCAACTGGGGATGGTCCATCGCACTCTGGAACATCGCCACATACAAATAGGCACTGTCATGCGTGGGACGCGTTGGTGACCTTTTGGGCTTCCGGATCTTTCATTCACCAGTTGTCCAGTGTACTAAAAAATGATAGCTC
>WUAW01000091.1:79644-91098 GCA_017165845.1 Thaumetopoea pityocampa | reverse complement strand
CTGGGAACCTCTGATTTAGACTAACCCCCCCGCCCTCACCCCCACCCTATCCAATATCACATGTATTTTATAATCTTGCGCCGTTTTTCGGATATCTGACTACAGTCCTCCGCCTTTTGACATGACATTTCGTGGTTTCCTCCGAACCTTCTCCCCCTTTCGAGCCTCACGCGATTAATGGACGCTCCCCTTGGGACTAGATCAGTGTATGTGACAGTGTCCGATATATCACCGTGACGCCGCGTGCGTACTCCGTGGTGTGACCTGATCGCGATGTCCGCTGTCCCCAGGCGTGGGCACGCTGCAGACGTCGTCGCAGCAGTACTACGAGCAGTTCTCGTCCAACGTCGCCGAGAACAGGACCCACGAGGGGCACCTGTACAAACGAGGAGCCCTCTTGAAGGGGTGGAAACAACGGTGAGTACTGATAGCGGTCACCATCCCCGGTCCATATCGTCCCCACTACAGGGGCGCGGACCTCCCCTGATCACGAGCTGGATTACGACGTAGTCTACCGCGCTGGCCTAGTGCGGGTTGGTACACTTCACACACCCATGCGGGCATGCAGGTTTCCTCACGAAGTTTTCCTTCTCCGTTGAGTACATTGGTGTCTACAATGTAGACCGTACATGAATTAGAAATAACTCAGTGGTTCGGGACCGGGATCGAACCTGCGACCTTTCGATTGTAAGTCGTGTCTTTAACCATTACACCACAGATGTACCTGATTATTCATTACAATACATAGATACAATTAAACGATTTTTGCGAAAAGAGAAAGAGCCTCCCGCTTATTTAATATTAATAAACGGCCGTCGCATATTAAAGAGTTGTCAAACTATAGTTTTAAAAGTGCGCACAAGAAATGAGTAGTTGCAAAATATTTTAATTATGTAAGGTAAATACCTTTTCCTTTAAGCGGGGAATATCTTAAAAAGATTTCCAGTTTTCTGTGGAAGAGGAATGGTATGTGGGAGTGTACCTCACCAAAAGCCCCTACTGAAGTCCCCCTCAACACTTCGAGAGGTTCCGAGGGTCTGTTGATAGAACGTCATCGATGCTGTGTTGCGCTCATCTTGAGCTTGTCTCGAGAAGTTCTCTCCGTAACCTTTCAGTACTTACGGAGATTGGGTCCATTCGTGCTGCCGTCCTCCTCAGGGTCGCAACTTTAGGGGAAATATTATAAACACACTACACATACTACGCACATTGCACTACACATCACTACACTACACATACTACGCACATTTCACTACACATCACTACACTACACATACTACAATACACATACTACGCATACTACACTGCACATGCTACACGCAGTACACTACGCACACTATACTACACTACACATATTACACAATTTAATTATATTTATGTGTAAATATGTTGTTTTGCAGTTGGTTCGTGTTGGACTCCATAAAGCACCAGTTGCGGTACTACGACGCGATGGAGGACTCGCACTGTAAAGGATTCATCGGTACGACCCAGTTCCCGAGTATTAACGCGAGTGTCAAATGAGTCGCACAGACTCACAGGTGGCCATCTCACTTTTGGCAGTTTTTAGTTCACGACGCAAACATTCAAAGTTTTAAATAGTACGTCGGTTTGTTTGAATTGATATTGGCCATATTCGTTGAAAAACCAACACTGAATCTTGATTTAGTTTCAAAAATGTCAATATAATGAGAATAAATTTTTAATAACCTTTTCTTTTATAGTTAGTCAAAAATTGCCCAAAACGAGATAGCCGCCTGTGATTCTAGACGACTCAAATGTTGGTTTGTTCGTCTTCCATCCAGCGACGGATCGACATGTTTAGTATGATTATAATTAAGATTAATATAAGTTTACGAACAACAATAAGAAGGTCACTCCATCTCTCACTGTGGATGCTGTGAGAAGTAGCGGAGGATGCACCAGGATAATGAGCAGCAGAGTTATCCTGTTATTCGATCAAAATCCACGGCGATCTCCAAGACGCCCAATCACCCGTGGAGACTATGGGGAATCCTTTCTTTTTAAGGGGTACCATGTACAGCAGTGAATTTCCAAAGGCTGATTATGGTGATGAATAAAAAGGTGTTATCATGATCAGTCCATCTCCAGTCCCACTGCGCGGCCCTCCTCTCCCAGTGAGAGCGGTTAGGGTACAGTCCACCACGCCGACCTAACGCGAGTCGTCACACGCCGTCGAGAATATCTCTCAGGCGTGCAGGTTTCCTCAGGATGTTTTCCTTCACCGTTTGAAGCGAGTGATTATTAATTATTAAATTATTAATAATTTAATAATGTCTTACTCATTGTGTCGTACTTAATATTATAAATGTCAGTGTCTCTGTTCGTTTGTCCTTACGACGCGTGAAGAAGCGTCCGCGTACCAATGAATAGACGTAATTTTGACGTAACAGTTGGGAAGTTGGGTTACTTTCTATCTTGGAGAAAACATTTTTTATGGGATGTATGAAATACTAAGTCTACACGCGGATACGCCCGCGTGTTGGATTTTGATAATCATACGGTCTCATACGAACGACAATACATTTTTATATGATATAATCTCAAAACTCCTTCGTTATTGCATTCCATAGGCGGCAATGGGCTTCGTCTGCTCCGTAGTGATGATGATGTTTGTGTATTTCATGATGGTGATGTTTGTGTATTTTACGATGTTGACGATGTTTGTGTGTTTGATGATAATGGCAATGTTTGTGTGTTTGATGATATTGATGTAAAATGTATAATCTTGATACAAATATATTGATGGTGTAGTGGTTATAGACACAACCCGTACCGCTGAGTTATTATTTCTAATTCATGTACGGTCTACATTGTAGACACCAATGTACTCAACGGAGAAGGAAAACTTCGTGAGGAAACCTGCATGCCCGCGTGGGTGTGTGAAGTGTACCAACCCGCACCAGGCCAGCGCGGTAGACTACGGCCTAATCCCCCTTCCTGATCAGGGGAGGTCCATGTCCCTGTAGTGGGGACGAACGTCCTCTAAGGGTGATGATAATGAATCTCAAAACCTGGTCGTTATCGTGTTCTATATGCGGAGGAATGTATTCAGCGACGGGATTATTCTGACCTGTTGATGATGATACTAATGTTTCTGTATTTGATGGTGATTGTATATTTGATGATGATGGTGATGTTGTCTGTCTGTTCGCAGACCTGGCGGAGGTGATCACGGTGACGCAGGCGGCGGCGGCGCCCGGCCCGCCCAAGAAGTGCGACGAGAAGTCCTTCTTTGACGTGAGCACTTCGCTATTTGTACGGTCGTCTGCGGTCAGTCGCTGTGTTGCTGCGCGTGACTTTACCCGGGGCGAGTGTAGTGCAGGGGCTATATATTGCAATAAACGGCTCGCGGGTTTGGTGCCCGGTGCCGTGCCGCTGGGCGTTTCGAATATGTATTACCAGGTGTTTGCTGTTGTTGCCGTGTGATGATACCGTCGCACCATCTCTTCCCGCCATACTGTGAGAACCAGCTGAGGGATGTACCGGGATGCTGTGAGCATCAGCTGAGGTATGTACCGGGATGCTGTGAGCATCAGCTGAGGTATGTACCGGGATGCTGTGAGCATCAGCTGAGGTATGTGCCGGGATGCTGTGAGCATCAGCTGAGGGATGTACCGGGATGCTGTGAGCATCAGTTAAGGGATGTAACAGGATAAGCGGCAGCAGCGTTATTCTGTTATTCAATTCAAATCTCCTGTGATCTCCAACACGCCTGTCAAGCGTGGGGATATGTCAAAACTTTCATTTTAAAGGAGGACGCTCATGTCCAACAGTGGGACTTCCGCAGGCTGATACAGTGATGCCGATAACTGAGATGAATGTGATAGTGCGATGAATGTGGCCTTTCCTTCAGGGTCGAAAGTTCAAACACGGACCAAACACGCTGACATGTTCATGATTTATCCTCTGTTTCGAAACGCTGCGGCCCATTATCCTACGTCCCTCAGCTGGTTGCCACAGCACCCGCGGTACGCGATAGCGTGATGATATTATCACGCCTGCGCCGCACAGCAGTGTTAAGAGTCACGTCACGTAAAATATCGTCAACAGTTGCGCACGAGTCGGCGCACCTACAACTTCTGCGCCAGCGACGCCAACGCCGCCCAGGAGTGGATCGAGAAACTGCAGGCGTGCCTACAGTGAGCGCGCGCGCCTCACGCCGACACTCGGTGTATCGATACTCGATACCCGACTATCGACAGTATCGATATTTATGATGGAATTAGTGTGTGACGCTCTAAAACTATTTGTCGATATATTTTAGACACTGCGTAAATAAATAAGACTTTCGATACTTAAATCGGCATCTGATATTTAGTTATACCATAGTGATGTATCTATCGATATGTGTCCATCTCATGAATAATTATTTAGTACGGAACAGAGCAAGCTTATGACGACCAAATGTTCTGATATGCGTATATGTTAGCTTATATTTATTTTAAATAATTTCTCTGCAGTCTACACGTCGAAATGACAATTTCTTTTCGACTGTTAGAATGTGTTTCCCCTCCCGCCATGACTTAGTGTCGGCTGATCCGCCGACGCTTGTGTTTCATGGAGTTTAACCCCTTAACGCAAAGATTATTTAGAAAAAAAAAACTGTCAAAAATATTTTTTTATGTAAAAAACACCTTAAAAAATAATTCTCGAAAAATAACAAATAATTCTTCGCAAAAAATAATTCTCGATTATATTCAAGTGTGAGAAATTATAGCGGCATTAAATACAACGCCGCGCGAATTATTTCGGGTGTGCGCAGTTTGGCCCGTTTAGCGCGCCCGGACTAACTCGCGCGCACAAGTTAAGGGGTTGATGACTTGATCTCGCAGCGATATTAGTACGGTTTAACGGTGGTTCGGTTTAGTGATGTTTAGTGGTTGTTGCGTGTGTGAGATATATTAGCATCGTATCATAATATTTTTGTTTAATAAATGGATTGTTTTCATAAAAAAGTTTGCACAGCTCTCCGAGTTCGATAGGTATATACAAGTTGATGACAGTTTGAGCTCTTATTTAAACTGTCAACAGCTTTAAGCGGTTTAGCATCTTTCAGCGGGAAATTGAATAGAATTTGATATTGTCTAATTGTCGTTTAATTAAGATCTGTTGTTATTATTATCGATTTTAAAAAATTAGCTGTATTGCAGAGAGTTCTCTTCAATGATAATGAAACAATTATTTGGATTGGAATCAGGCCATTGTTGTAAAAGCATGTGGCTATAGGACCAGCTTTGATGTATAATTGTCGTCAGCTGTTATTATTTCATTAATGTTTTTTTTAAATTAAATTTATAGACTATGTTTCATAATTAAATACTTCATTTTATAGTCTAAAAATTATCAGTTATTACACTATGATGTGGCCTCTGTCGTGCTGTTTATCTGGTTTGCACTAAACACAGCGCACGTCCTCCTGCAGCTCGCGTGTTCGGCCGCGCTGGTCCCTCGCGCATCTCCCGCGGTGCGTGGTGCTGCGGCCAGGAAATAACTAATTCCTACAACACTACAACTAACAAATATTACTGAAAAAGTACAATTGAATGTGACCGATTTGTGGGCCGGTCGCAACTAGGATCTTCACCTGGTGTGTGCGAGGCGAAACAATAGCACCACACCGATCGGTTATTTATTTTCATTTAAAATTAACTATTCACAATGCAGACAGTTTCTAAGCACGTGTTATCGGTCTGGAAACTTGATGAGAACTGACTTGTTACAAGCAGTCTCCCATCGCCGACTCGTACGCACGAACGTCACACCAAACTCTGCTGAAGCGCACCAACTTCACACATTTGTTTCGTTGTCAATTGACGTCTCATATTAATGACAATTGTTTCCGTTAATTATGTAAACACATCTCACATTAACAGCAAAATGTAATGAATTGTAACGATATAGTGTGTATTTAGCGCGTCTTATGTACTGAACGGTAAACAGTTAGTTATTATTTATATGATAATTGTTACGTTTATATTTGTAAATAATTTATATATTGTGCTGTTGTGTAAAGACTTTCGTTCCATTATGTGTATTTCAGTTGTGATTAGACGATATTCGTATTGTTTCAATTTGTATCACGGATCCTGAGTGTTTGTTATGTCGGACTTTTAGAATATAATGTATAATTCTGGAAACCGATGAATAGTTGTTTTAGTTCGGAATTTCAGTAAGCACAGCTTATTGCCTACTGGTAGTGGCTCATGGCATTACTGGGAGTGTCCTAAAATAATTTCAATACTACAAAAACATACCCTTGCAGTGATAAATGAAACACAATATTACCATATGTAACAATTTTATTTTACCAATATTCATAATATATTATTAACATATGTGGTCCAGAACCACCCTCTTTGATAATAATTATATAATACAAAGAATTTTTCACAAGGTCGACCAACCTATAACAATAAAAACAAATGGTCTACACTAGGGCCCATCGCGGACCACGAGTCAGGTGATAAAACGCGCGCCACGCACGACTACAATCCGAACGAGGTACAAAAGGGGAAAGAAAAGATTGAACGTTTCTCACGATATATTAATAGTTACTAACCTAACGACGAGAGGGCGCCAGTGTCGTTGCTGCGTTTAATTAGCACCGCGCGGCGAACAGAACGGAAGTCTCTAAATCGGCTTAAATTAATTAGGCCGCTCGACGCGCGTACTGCACCGCACGCCCGCCCGAACTCAACGTATACTCGTTAGCACACTTTACATTATTATATACAGTGGGAAATAAATATTCTAGAAAGCACGACAATTATAAGATATTAATCGTGTATGTACATAGACACAGCGCTACGGCGTCGCGTGCGCCGGCGATCGCCCCGCACACACAACATACGCCCACGCCCACAAGTGTCCTACAACTATTCGATATTTATATTNCACTGCACCGCACGCCCGCCCGAACTCAACGTATACTCGTTAGCACACTTTACATTATTATATACAGTGGGAAATAAATATTCTAGAAAGCACGACAATTATAAGATATTAATCGTGTATGTACATAGACACAGCGCTACGGCGTCGCGTGCGTCGGCGATCGCCCCGCACACACAACATACGCCCACGCCCACAAGTGTCCTACAACTATTCGATATTTATATTGGCGTACACTTTTTGGCTTAGCTAAATTCCTCATCCATAATTTCGAAAATTCAATCGGCTGCAGCCAAATCAGCTTGGGGGCGCCGTGCGTTTGTAGTAGTGTACCGTCAGCAGATAAATAAATAAACAGATATTTGTTTTTTATATTTTTACGGGTAGATTTTTAATATTATATATATTAAACGTAATTTAGTATCTACAACTAACTTCTAACGCTACTTATAAGCGACTGATGCAAGAGTGCGAGGCGCGCGGTAGCTAGCGCAAACTGGTTTATTCCAGTCGCTGTGTTAAACACTACTACAAAAGCTAAAACCTCTCCAAGGTGATTTATCTGCATAAAGATTTATCGATTAACTAAAAAATCACATTCGATTTTATATCGAGAACGGTAGTTGAGATTTTAGCGGCTAATACAGTTGCCGACACAAATCTAGCATTGCAGGCAGCAGTGATAAATTCTTTCGCCTGCTAATGCGTTACAGCTTCTTAAAAGATGATTCGGAGCATGATCATGGCACAATGGCTCCTTTTCTTTATTCTCTTATCTATACAAAGAGTTTTCCATAAAAATCGTTTCAAAATTTTAATCGTCAACAAAGAATGATCCGATGTAAATTTATATTTTCCGTAGATACATACAAAAATATCAAGTCCAAAATATTGGAGATTTGAATTGGGATCTTTGAAGACTGTGTAGGACTGGATTCTGGATATGAAATTGGAAACTTTCCATTGCAATTTCAGATCTAGAATTTAGCGACATGAAAACGACATCGTGTGTGAGCTCCGTGAATGTATTCCGAATCATAACGCTATCACCAGTCCATGTTTTGTTCGTATGTATACAACGGTATAGAACCGTACCTACTTTAAACGTGCCCTCCGAAGCACGTCCCAAACTGTATACTACTAGAACTATTGGAATTTATAATGGCGTTTTTATAAGTCCTAGCTGAGGCCATAAGAGTCAGCGGGGCCTAACCGCATATGTTTTCAATATTGTATTTTTATAACATAAATCTACAACCTTTACATCACTATCAAACATTTAATATCTAAATCATATTACCGTAATAAGTGAATATAATAAGTGAGCTCGGAGACGTGTCAGCATTTGTAGTAGTGTACGGTCAGCAGATAAATAAATAAATACTATTTTTTTATATTTTTATAGGTAGATACTTAATATCATACATAGTGAACGTAATTTAACATGTATAACTAACCTCTAACGCTACTTATAAGCGACTGATTTACACAGACAGATAGAGCGTGACACGCGGTAGCTAGCGCAAACTGGTTTATTCCGGTTTCAGTCGCTGTGTGTACACACACTACTACAAACGTCTCCAAGCCGATTTATCCGTAACGACTTATGTAAAATATTAAATTAGTTTATTAGGCCGCTATGGTGCTATTACTTTAACGGATTACAACAGTTTTATAAAAAAAAAAGTATGGTAATAAGGTAGTTAGGGCGGGTTCGCTCTCATGGCCACAATTATAAGTTCCACTATTATAAACTTCACCAGCGTCTTCGCCCGCATCGACTAAATACTCGTATTTATCCTGTTACCACCAAATGCGTATTTTTTCTAGAATTTACTTTAAACTACCCACGTCACTAAAAAAAAACAAATTCTATTGATTCGTTACAGAGGGTAGAACCAAACATAGAACTAAATGCAAATATTTAGGTAATTGTGATGTACGGTCTGAATAATATTGAAGTGAATACGTTACTCCGTCTCGGACGTGCAACCACCGATCGCTAAAGGAGAGCCATTTCAACAGGCTACGTTTGACATCTATCAGTCTGTAATGTTAAGAAATGTTTATTAGCCAAGGTAAATCGTAAAATTATCACTTTTTTTCAGTATTAAAATAAATTTATATGTAGAAGTTGAAAAAAGTTGTCCAATTCTAACGTTTTAACTTTAAAAAAATATTGTGTGACCACCGTTTGCGAGGTAAATGAAATGTCAAATATAGCTTATTAAAATGGCCCTAGTTTAACATAACGCAATAGACAATAATAAAGTATGCTTTAATCTATTACTGACTACAACGTGACTTGTGTAATTGGAAAGTAAATATTAATATATTTTAAACAGAAAAATACTATATTAGTGGGTATTTAATTGAGGCAACTACCGGGTACATGAGTAGTACTATAGGCTCAAAAGGACGAGGCGTCCAGGGCCGTAAAACTGATTAAAAAAAATAGTAGTATTATAAAGTTTTCCGAATTTAGTTGAGTAGCGGTATTTGACGAGTATTAGCCGCGGCATAGACAGTTCAATCTATAAAGGCGCGCTTCACTTTTATATATTTGAGGGTAGGAGAATTGAAGTCCGAATATATATATATATGTAAGTGTTATTAAGTAACGATTTGTTTAAATATCGGATTTGACAAAATCAGGACAAAAATCAAATTTAGCCATTAGGGTAGGACACAAGTCAGTTCACAACATTGGTCCAATGCGGGTAGGTAATATTAATATTAATTTTTAAGTTTGCTCTTTTCAATAGAGTACAGATGGGAAGTGAGGTGCGTCTTTGTGGATGGCGCTATCTATGTCGACGCGGGGGGTGCAGGGAGGGCTAGGGGCCGCTCCTACGGCGGGGGCTAGTGCCCCACGGGCTCCACGTAGTTGGCGGGGTAGAGTCCGACTCGACCGTCCTTTCGGCCTTTACACCATCCCTGCTCATCTTCGTCTTCCAACTTTTCAAACAGGTCACCTGAAACAAATATTACATCACATTTAGATGACTGATGCTTTATTATCATTATTTATTCTTTATTGTACTTAAACATTACATTGGTAAATAAAGAAAAAAGATGTACATAGGTGAGCTTAACCTATGAGCGTGATGTATTTATAGATCACCACTTGAACGTATAAATTTTAGTTAAGACTCGCCGCAGTTTTCTTTAGATGTCGTTAGTGTGGTGTAAAGTGTAAGTTAACATTCATTTTTCTGAGTTGAAACGATTTGTGTAGTTTTTTTTTCTTAATATTTCTTTTCTTGATTAAAAAAAAATATAATTTGGACGTTAATGGGTTAATTGAAGAATTGAGTTAACCTCTAAAATTGAGTTGAGTTTTTACACAAGCTTAAGCTTTAGTGTAGAGCCTTATCTTCAATATACTGATAAATGCAGACAGCGCTGTAAGCGCTGACGTGTTCGCATCAGATGGTGAAGCGTGTCCCACAGTAGGACAACTCGGTCCTTATGAGCAGCAGTTGGTTCCACATTGGAATTAGCGTTGCCCAACAAGTCTCGGTCTGCGTGTCAGACTGGCAGAAAGATAGATACCATACCCAGATAGGTTGTCAATCATTGTCATCATCGTCACGTAAAAAAGCCGCTGATTTTAGCTAGTTCTATATAAACACTGAATAGCCTTAATTTGTCACTTGATACGAACAGAACCTAGTCCGATAAGTGGTGAATAGGTCTCGCAGGGCTTGCGAGACTCTTGCAGTACGAGCTAGACTGCATGCAAGAACAATACCAATACTGAAACCTGATTCACTGGTGCAAAACAAAAGACTTTTTTCCAAGTGAATAAAGCTGTTGGTTACAGATGGTCTTTACGTCTTCACCGGACAAGATGACGAGTGCAGAGCGCACTCCGGTCTAAGAGTGGGCGTGTCTCGTCTCGGTCCTGTATGGGCAACACTATTTACTGGTGTGTGACCACGAGTGGGCGGGTGTCGCGTCGGTCCTGCGCAGACAGTACTAATTGTAGGCGGAACGGTAACTCGTCCCGTTTGGAGCGCGTATCGGCTGCCCGCCCTGGCCGCCCGCACCTTGCCTGAAGCTGAGCTCGTCGCTCTCGGCGCCGGTGTAGTCGTAGAGCGCGCGCACGGGCACGCCCGGCTCGCCCGTGTCCGTGAGCGGCCCGGCCGACTCCTCGTCCCACTCGTCCTCGTCGAACGGGTTCTCCTGCTTGCCGGACTCCTTCGTCGGCGACGTCTTGTTAGACTTCGGCGCTGACGCTGTCCCGTTACTGGAATATGTAAACGAAAACAATTTTTTTAATCGTCAATATGTTCAATGGCCGTCGTCACCTTCAGCAAGCAATCGTCAAGATGAAGAGTTCTCTAACAGTACCTCGATTGGACTACTCGTTCATATCTGATATGTATTGTTGTAAGAAGATACGAAATTTTCATTCATTCTTCTTTCTGTCTGGCAAATACACTTATGTACACGGGTAAGCGAACCCGGCCCCCGAGCTACTACTGTCTCTTCCTACTCCTTCCGAGATAGTAGTATCCTATAGTCCTTTTTCCAAAT
>WUAW01000090.1:464-40222 GCA_017165845.1 Thaumetopoea pityocampa | reverse complement strand
GGGGTTCGATTCCCCGCCGGAGAGCCAGGGAAAAAGGCGTGAGTGTGTGTATGTGTATGTATGTATGTAAATGTATGTGATCAAAAATAATATTCTAAAATATGTTTATTAGGTGGCATAAGACTAGTTGTTATAGGTTGTAATAAATATCTATGGTGCCAAACTTTAGCGAAATTCTATGAACCTTTTCGTGGGTAAAATTTTCTGCAACCCAAAAAGCATAGTCATCATTGTTGACCCTGCCAGAATATAACTACGAAATACAATCACAGTTTTAAAATAGATTTTACGAGTATACTGTAATCAGTCAGCCAATTCATGTAAGTATTCTAGTTATATGTACTAATTATAATACTTTTATAAATAATTAAAATTTCTCACTAAAGTAACAAAATTACATTATGTAAATAGATTAATTTGGAAAATGACATGAAATGTTTATGCGAGCCTGAATATAATAAAATAATCCAATTACCTCTAAATCATTCTTAGCGTGATTCAACTTCTCCAAATGTAGTCTCAGAGCATCTACCGATGTTATGGGCTCCTCTTGTATATCGTTCTTGTCCAAAATCGCCTGGATCTTATCAACTAACTGGCAGAAGTCTTTCCAGATCTCCAGATCTTGTTCCAACTGCGCTTGACGAGATTTTGCGGAGTTCAGGGTATTTTTCAAAAGCTGATTGTGTTTCTGGTGATCTTTGGAGAGCTCCTCTTGCTCTGAAGTAGCCAACGACATCCAAATCTTGTCAACAATGTCCTGCATTCTTTTACCTACTAGATCCTTCATAGAAGGTTCAGATGTGTTAAAGAACGATTTGTGTTCTTCTAAATCAGCTTCGATATTCGCAAAATCTGTGCCATTTTTGCCCATGTCGAGTCGAATTGTGGCTTCGTTAACCCAAATGTTGAGCTTCTCTACAAACTGTAAGTATTGTTGTCTATATTTCTTATGGTCTTGTAGGTATTTTTCTCTATTGGCTAATTCGGCTGGTAGTGAAGTCTTTAGAGAATTACCATCAGAAACCATCTCTAACAAACTTCCCGGAACTCCATCATCGTTTTTAATAATATCAGTTATATTTGTCAGTTTATCCAGATATGACTGAATATTTTTCGCTAGAGTTGCGTGTTCGATTAATTTTTTGTCAACGCTCGCGACGTCTCTGTTCAAAAATGGTCTTGAGTGTACAACGGCTTCGTTTTCGTGTAGCCATTCAAGGATTTCCGACAAATCTGATGCAAGTTTCTTATGTTCGGCGGCAGCTCTTTCATGTTCTTGACGTTTAGATTCAACTGTTCTTCGCAAAGTAATTAGTTGTTGTTTTAATGACTGCAAAAGCTCGGTAATATTATTTCTATCAATAACAGTTCCTTCAGCAGCAATCTGCTGGCCTTTATCAGTAGCTGTGGCCAACAATGCTTCACAGCCTTGAATTTTAACTATAACATCATCATATCGCTTGATTTTGTCCTCTAATGAGTCAGAAGACTTTTCAATTTCAGAAGTAAGGTCTGTGTGCTTAGAAATGAACTCTTCAATTTCTTTGACTAATGCGAAGAATTGTTCTCTTAACAACATCAATTGTTTCAATTTCAATATTTGGTCTTCTATGGTGCTCATTAAGTCGTCTTGTTGTGTGAGGATATCATGAAGATCGTGTAAGTTCCCACCTTGGAGTTCATTTAACATACCCTTATTCTTCTTTAATTCTGCCAAAATAGATTCATAAGCCTGAATGACAGGTTGTACGTCTTCAACTTTACTTCCAATGGGTTTATTCAAAGCTTTGAGTTTATTTTGAATATCGTTCAAGAATTCCAGAGCTGCTGCAATTTTAGCCGCAGCATCTTTGTATTCCTTGATTTGCTTCAGTAAAATATTCTTTTTGTCGTTGATTATGGCATTGATTCTTGCAAATTTGTCTGACAATACATTGACCTGTTCTTTAAGCTGTAGTTTATTAGAATCAGATAATGATTCCATGATATCTTTCGATTTGTCTTTGATTTTACTAATATTTTTCTCAACATCTTCAGCTTCTTTGCTAAGTTTCTCGAATTTAGCGAGTTGTTCTTCGAGTAGTTGAAGACTAGTTATGCGTAGTTCAGGTGTGGCAGCGACTTCAGCTTCGTTCAACCAGCTCTGGCATTTAGCAACTTCAGATTCGAATTCATTTCTTCCTTGTAAACGTTTAGTGAGTTCAGCAAGTTTATCATCAATATCAACCTTTGCTGATGTATAAGATTTGTTTAGGTCATCTAGAATAGATTGTAGTTTTGCTCTTTCCTCGGGAGAGCAATCTTTAGATACAGCATTACCCTGACGCATCACTTCTGTTAATGTATCATTGTGGAAGTCAGAAAGCTCACTCTGGTGTTTCTTATGTACAGCAATATCTTTCTCAACTTTAACTGCTTCTAAAGGTACCGGCCCTCCCAATTTTTTGATCTCAGCCAATTTAGCTTTAAGCCAGTTCTTTGCTTTCTCGATATCATTCTCTAATTTTTTCCTGTCTTCAGCAGATGAGCCTAATCTTTCGATTTCTTGTTTTATGAGTGAAGACAATTGTTTTTGTTTTGAAGACAGTTCAGATAACTCTGATTCTAATTGCATCTGTTCTGAAGGTTCTAGCTCAGATTGAATATTACTCACTTTCTTTTCTAGAGAATCTATAATGGTTTTCTTACCGTCAGTCTCTTTGAGAAGGTTTGCAATTTTCTTCTGCCTCTCTTTAACACTCTTGCTATCATAGCCAAGTGGCTCTGGGTGTAGAATATTGTTTATCTCTTTTTGCATCCATTCGTTTTGTGCATTAACTTCATTTTTAGTTCCATCAATGGCCTTGTAAGTGATTTCAAGCATTTGTAGTTTGCGTTGAATTCGTTTCGCGATGTCATTGTATCTTCGTTCAACGGATTTCATCTGAAAGTTTTGTAACTTTTGTGTACTTTTGTATGCAAATAAAGAAAGATAAAATTATGAGATCTCCGTTTGGAGGTAATAAATTATAGCATTATAAATTCTCAACAGCGAGAATTTTAAAATAAAATTTAGTTTGATTACTCTTTGTGATTGTTACATAATACAAACAGCGTAATGTTGATTGCATTAAGCTGTTTGGTACAAATTAATAATAATAACAGCGTCACGGTAAGTGTTTAATGACTATGATAAAAAGGATAATTTGAATAGACTTATAGTACTTACTTGTTCCTCTACTTGTTGTGACTCTAAGTTGCTCACAATATTAATAACCTTAGTGCCAACAGTCTTAATATTATCCACTTTCTCTTTGCCTGCCTGACCGAACTCAGCCGTCAGTTCTTTCAAAGCGCTCAGCTTCTGTGGGCACGGTAGTCCAGACCCTTTATCAGCTAAGCACATCTTCTTTAGTACAGAATCGAACCAGTCATGAATTTCTTGACATTTGTGACGATAATCATCGATGATGCCTTGGTTACCTTTTTCTCGTTCCATAGCTTTGAGTATCGCCTGTTCAAGATTGTCTAACTCTTCTTCAAGATTGATTTCGTCTTCGAGTCCTGCCAAAGTAATTAGATCATGTTAGATTTAGATCTTTGTTTGTGTAACCATTATAAGAGTTTATTCATATCTACAAAACAACAGAAGTCACCAACATAGCCCAAAAAGTAGTAAAGCCGAAATGGCAGTAGACGGATCACGTAACTCACGGAGCCAACGGACATTGGAACCTCAGTGTCGGAATGTCGAACCGGAAAGCAAAGGGTGGATATACCTCCGAATAATTGAATCGATGACCTAATTAAGGTTGTGAGTAATAGATGTAGGTGACTAGTAATAATTCAGTACAGATGTCATTGGAGGAGATCTATGTCCAACTGTGAACGTATGACGTGAAAATAAAATATTTACCTTCTGTGGGTATTTCAGTGAGCAATCTATTCCTCTTTTCACTTAGTGACATTAATGCGTCACTCATTGCTGCCATATCCTGTTTAGCTGCTTCTGGTCGCAACTTGGATGGATTTGCAAGCCAGTCACGGGCCAAAGCGTTATGGACAGTAATCCATTCTTGAATTTCTAGGACTTGCTTCATAGCTTCTTCCATTCCATGGACTGCGTCTCCTAAGGTTTCTAGATGGCTTTGCACCTATTTAAAACATAAAGTTTTAATAAATTAACTTGAGTTTTTTTTTTAATCTCTTGAAGTTACTACTGTAAATATTTATTACACTTATTAAAGAGAGGAAATTCGATAAAGATATCTATAATATCTAAAGCCACTATAATCTCCACGCATGGCAGACAAGTTGGATATTGCAATGTTTTAGTTAAGTCGCAGGATACTTCTACTCCCCATTACCCTAGTATCTCCTTAATTGGTTTTTACAGCATCCGCGGAAATGTAATCAAATTGTTTTGTATTTTCATATGGAATTTGTAATATGTAACATTTGGGCAGATTAGCTGATTTTCAATTTAAACCTGATATATAAGAAACAAATGTGGTCCCAATCTGCAGTCTTAATGTTGTATTATGTAAAACAAAAATATGTATGAAGGGTACAAAATCAAAATTGATACTGTCCATGCAGTAGGAGCGCGTAAACAATGATATTTAGTTAACCTTTGGGTTTCCCTTACAAATCTCTCCATCGGATATCTTACTATTTGTGAGTTTAGCGTAACGTAATTGGCTATATATGGACAGTTGGCTATATATAATATAATACATGGACAGTGGTGCTGTTGTAACAGAACTTAACTAAATTTTGTCCCTCCCTATCTTTTTCTAATGTCAAACCCCAAAACGAGACAGCAGACATTTATAGCCTACGACCTACGTTTCTGTCAATCGGTTAAAAAATGTTTCGTTTTTGCCTATCTTCAGTCCGTGTATTCCGAGATCGCGTCTAAATCTTTTAATTTTGACGTTTCTAAACGAAATTGACAGCACTAAAATTGTAGCTGTCTCGTTTCGACGTTTAACATTAAAAAAGATAGAAAGGGAATAAATTTGAATAAGTTCTGTTACAACAGAATCAGCGCTAGTGTCAATGTTGCTCCTAAACGTCGTGGTACAATTTTTGTAAAAAAAATGGACAGTGGCACCTTCGACCTTGGACAACCTCATATCAGGTTGAAATCAGTTGGCAGTTTTAAAAATGTCTTAAAATAAATTTTAATTCTATAAAATAAAAATTCCACCAAAGTATCATACAACACATTTTTGTACAAACACGTTGTGCTTTAAGTTTATTTATTAACTTGTAGAATATGTAAAAATTATATTTAGCGTGTGTTACTTGTAATGTCTACTCAAGTGAGTCCACTATGGCATTTGTGCCGTACATTGTATATTTATGGTTGTATGTATATGGTTGAAAGGTAATAGGGTATAAGCAAAAAACCAAACTGTTCAGGAGAGCAGTTTAAAGTTTGAAACTGCAGAAAAATGGACATAACTTTTTTATTTATTGTTTGTCGTGAAAATGGAAACAGCTCTAAAATTAAGAAAAATAAAAGCATTAATTGGCAAAGCGTTTATTTATTTAATCCAATGTTGTTTTATGTGGTTTTATGCTGCTTAGATCAATTGATCTTGATTAGATCAAGCAATTGATTGAGTTTTTTACTTGGGCATAAGTGACAAAAAAGTTGTTGTAGAGTCATGGGGGTGAGCGGATTCGAAAAAGCGGACAATTTTAAGTAGGATAGCGTACATAACTCATTTACGACCAAAATGTCGCTTATGTCCTTTCAACTCTCGATATACAGTATAGAGCTGTGCACTGGTGGAATTTCACCATTACCCTGTCCACTTTTTTGAAAAACTGGTGACCCAGTTTTGAAGTTCGTTAGGATATACATGCAAAGCCTTACCTTTTGTTCGAAGCCAGCGAGTTTGTCAGTGAACTCCGGCGCTTCGAAGTTCTTTAAGATAACATCAATACGCGGCATACTCTCTACTTGGCTCACATGTTTCTATAAACAAACCATGCGTGACGTATAGGAACACAGTGCGTGTTAGTGCTTATTGTGCCGTAAAGTTAAGCAAAAAAAAAACGGGCTTTTTCACGTCATAATATTATTATTACTGTCAGACTACGATAAGGCTCCGAAAGGGCGTCAGTTCAATGGTCTTACTATATATGTACATACATAACTTTAACTATCACGCAACCGACAACAGTACATTTGAACCTTGGATTTTAGAGAAATTTAATAAGCCAATTATGAGACTGTAGTAGTTTAAATATCTTTATTCAATCTCTAATTTTTTTACAAATATTCCTGCAATCAAATACGAATCTATAATACATTTATCGCTTCAGCAATTTTACTATTGGTTTCATTGAGAGGGCTCTAATTACATCTACGCTAGAACTACCATCTCTTGAGACCATGGTATTTAACTAGTGCGTGTTGCAAGTAATGACCTACGGATCCGAGAGATGATCACTGTGGACTTCACAAGAAAACTCAGGGTTGTGGAAATCCGCAGGAGAACCAGAGTCACCGATACGGGTAGCTCAAAGGATTGAAAATTTGAAGTGGCAATGGTCGAGGCACATAGCTCGCAGTAACGATGAACAGTTATAGTGTCTTAAAAGTTGAAATGACAATATTTTGTTTTTATTACTTAACAACAGATGGCACTACATAACATTGCTAATGAGAAAGCAGAAAAAAGGAAAATGTCAGCTTACTAGCACCTCAATATTGTAAGATGGCGTCAGAGTAATAAATATATTTCACAATCATTAAAGATTGGACAGAGTGAAGTAGCTGAGCTGAAAGATGGACCCCACATCTTTCACAATAGCTATAATTAATAATAACAAAAAGAATATAGCAATTTGTATTCCTTGTTGTAATTAACATTCCATGTTACACAATGAACATCACATAAGTTATTGTTATCTTTAGTTAATTTGCTTCGTCAACGTGGTAATCGTTACCACGGAATCGGAATGACGTTAAAACTCCCAAGAAGCAATAAAATGTGATATACTAAAAACTTTTGAATCTGAAATTTATATAACTACATCAGACAAGGCTGTATGAGATCCAAATCCCACTGTCTTCTTTTTAAAAACGAAAACTTAAATAATATTTGGTTAGTTTGTTTTTGGCAGTGATATCCGTTATAACAATAAAATACTGATTTATAAAAATTATTACCTAATCGTGTTATTCAAACTACAACATTAACTCTTATTCGTGAAAAAGCCCCATTTAATATTATAAAGATTAGAGAAATTTAGTGAAGAATTATTTTCACATGAATTTTTTTTATGTTACATATCAGTATATCAGTGGTTAGTTTATCTGTCTCACTTCTATAACGATTGTAAGGATCAGCTGCATAATATTTCGACAGCCCCATGCAATAACATCGTAACTAATTTCTTCACCTATTCAGTTGCATAGTTCTTGTTAATTTAAAAAAAATACGAGTATATATAATAAAATATATAATAGTTTTCTTTTACACCCTTAAAGTAGAGAAGATAGTGCTCCTAAAAACATTAGATAGAGATGTTTTTCTTGAATTTTATATGAATTTTTAACAATAAAATTTGATCTCCCCTAATAACAGAAAAAGGATTTAGTTATTGCATAGAGGTGTCGAATTGTTTGAATCAGCTGTGCACTACATCACAGGTGTGTTTTGTGTGACCACTGTGTAATTTTGCTGAGTGATATTTTAATAATTAATTTTATGAATTAAACTGCAGCGACTACATAATTATCTGACTCAAGATTATATCATATAATACATATATACTTGTACAATAACGCAATACATGTACGAGTATGTACACTACTGTATAACCTACATTCCTATTTCTGAATTATACCGAATTTAGTTTAAAGTAAAGACTTTAAACTAAATTCGGTATAATTCAGAAATAGGACTAGGAATAGGATTTGTAAAGACAAACGGGCCATAAAATTTTTATTAAAAAAATCTATAGCGAATTTAATTTACTGTGATCATATATTTTATTTGAACACGAGGATAGAGTTATATAGAAAAGCATATAAAACACAAAAAAGGATTACAATTGGGGGCCATACTATGGCCTTAAGGGATCTCCGCGTACAACCAATAAAAACAGTGATTTGCAGATAATCACACAGATTTCTGAATCTGTGCGATTGTCTGAATTGTGCGAAAATCTGTTTTAACATACATGGAAAAAGTGGAAATATTAGATAATATTCTGACCTACACTCCTGACGTAATAAAGAGGAAAACGACAAACTTGAAACGTGATCATTTCGGAAACCTTTTCGCTTGTAAGTAATAATCACCGTGAGGCGAATTCTTATATTGTAGCCGCCGGTCAGTACACAGAAAATACAGCCTTATGGCGGTTATAATTGAATCTTATCGATAGTACATCATGAACGCAGCGATGCATCTAACCTCATTAGTTGGGCATCGGGTTTTGATGCCCGAAGGAGTGAGAGGGACAGAGTAAAAATGAGGGATAAAATATAACAATACGCGTTACATTATCTTCTTCTTCTTCTTGGCACTATTAATCCTGGCTTCCATTGCCAGGGTCCGCCTTCCTACTAAATTTCCTCCATTTTGCTCGGTCTAATATGCTTTACATTATATGCAATGAGAAAAACGCAACGCTTCTTTCAGGTAATCCACGCCATTTAGCATTTTTTAAGTATTTATGTATTATTTTATGTAATTATATTGGACGTGATAAGACTAAAATTTCAAAGTCGAATTTGAGTTCATCGTTTTCGAAACATGTCCAGGATCTATTCTCATTCTTATTTCTTTTGTATAATAAATAATTAATAGTGCGAAAACGGAAAGATATTTTTAATTATACCTTCAGTTTTAAAATATGTAGGATTTTTGTTACAATCTTAAAGATTACATTAATCAAAAAATACAATATTCTATATTTCATAAATATAATCTTGAATCAGTTTAAAACCAGATGAACAAAAGTTACATTGCCAACGACAAAGCCCTTACATTAAAATACTGTCTACACTAA
The DNA here is from genome assembly GCA_017165845.1 of Thaumetopoea pityocampa. NCBI lineage: Eukaryota > Metazoa > Arthropoda > Insecta > Lepidoptera > Notodontidae > Thaumetopoea > Thaumetopoea pityocampa. Next base: position 31,201 of record WUAW01000090.1, on the reverse strand, counting down.
GGCCATGACGAGACCAATAGTAACGTGCAATGACAAGTGTTGTGTAATGTATCGCGAATTTATTCATATGAACACTCTGGCGGTAACATACATTCCATCATACTCTTATCAGCTAACAGACATCTACTGCTGGACATAAGCCTTCTCTAATGATCATCACCCGCCTCTATTTCTTTAAGACCCTTCGAAAGTCGATTTTAAAAGCTGCACGCCGCATCTATTGCCAGTTTAGCTTTAAAATCTTTCAAGTCATATTGGACTTTAGTTATCTTGCAAATTTCCTCGTTACAAATTCTACATCGCAGGGAATCTCCGGACATATCTCTTTCTATTTTTGATGACAGTCTAGCGATTTAAAATACACAATATGACAACATATGGAAACATGTTATCGGAATAGAATTGAATCAATGTGGAATAGCGTGATAAGGGATCAGTTTAAGTTGAAGTATGATGTGGTAATAAGGATTTAGAAAGGAATACTCCAGTTGTTTGGTCATTTGGAAAGGATGAGTGAGAATCGAATGACGAAATGAATCTACCAGGCAAATGTAAGTGGAAGTGTCGGAAGAGGACGCCCAGGAAAAACTTACCTTAATCAAATCAATAACTTGTTTCAAAAAGGTCAAGTTCGTAGCACCCTTAATCGACGAAAATGTAAGAAGAGATGTATGTATGGTTGTGGATGAGGTGAGAGGGGTGTGTCAGGATCGTAGTATGTGACAAATTCCAGAGTCTACCCTTATGGTATACCAGCATGAGTGTATATATGTATGTAATATGGCAACACTGGCGATAAGATTGTATGCCATCCATACAATTCGTTTTACATTACACAATACAATACATTAAACGGAACACTAGTCCGGACACAGCCTAAACTAGCTACCAATCAGTTTTAACTATATTATCAAATCATGTTATTATTTATAAACATAAAAATATCTTACGGCGTCATTTAAATATCGTTGGTACTGTTCGTTTTGATGACCTGGCGAACTTACGAAGCAATGTTATTATCAATTAATTAGAACTTACAAAACATTCAATCTATTACGGGCAACTTTTTGGATGAATCGCGTTGCATTTTGTAACTAATAATGAAACAGTTGTATACGCAAGATTAATGCAATAACTGCAATGATCAAAAACGAAATTTCTTTAATGGTTTCTTACAAGGTTACCCAGCAATTAATTCTAATCACTTAAAAATAATAAATGATAATTTCTAAGATATGTTCTGACTAGAAATCGAATCAGCTTTGTATTCAATGAATCGAACTACAATAAGTTCAGACTTAAGACAAAGTGGACGTCGCAACTTTACCCGTGATCACTGTACATAAAAATCATTGAGATAATGACATGATATAATAACAAGCTTTTAAAGTCTACACAGAAACAATAGTTGGAGTTAGGATAACTGCATCATTCTCAACAAAACCGGGTATAATTTTAATGTTAAACATTTTAATCTTTAATCCGCAAAGAAATAAATACATTTAAACGAAATGTTTATAAGAAGACGGTAATAGTATTTAAAATATAATATATATTGTATAAAAACTATCAATCTGATTTTTAACAGCATTATTATAATTTACTAATGCAAACGCAATTGTTTCGATTTTTAATGTTAAAATAAGTATTCTTGTGCGATAAACGATGCAAGATGCATTAGGAGGAAGAAATATTTTATACTGCTAATAAATATTCTAATAAAAACAAGCCAATGCGACACGATTCATTTCAGCCAAACATCACAGTATATGTAGTTCCACACAAATCAAAAAGAAGTCAGAATATCAGAAGTAAGTATAGCTGAGGAGGCGAGCAGTACCTGGTCTATGAGATCTTCGAGGCGCGCGCGCACGTGTAGCTCGCGCGGGGGGATTGGCAGCGGGGCGGTGTCCGCAGGGGAAGAGGGGCGAGACACAGACGCCGCGGCCGCAGAACACGCCGCCACCGCCGCGGAGAGACGACTCTTCTCAGTTTGGAGACGGTTGTGTAGAGCCTGTAGAAAAAAACTTTTGAAGTTGTTCGCGCTTGGCCTCATAAAAAAAGTTTCTCCGTATTCGTTACAGTTTGTAGAATAGTCAGTTTGTAGTATATAATCATTAGTAAATTGAAGTAGAATCTATATTGGCCCCAGGGTCATTTTCCATAACACCTATGAATGACATACTGATAGATTCTCTAGTTTAGAAGTTAGAACTAACAGTACATATAGGTATCAGTTTTAATGGTTGATTCATATAATTATAGAAACTCCTAAGTTCTATCACCAGTGAAGTCATTTTCACAATGAAATATTTAAAAAGTAGCATACACACCCTAGCTTTGTCCAGTAAGTCACGACCATGAGAGAGCCCATCAACTGGCACATCCAGTTCAGTTATTGCCGGTTCCATCTCGTCCAAATTATTTAGTATACTCTCCAAAGTATCTTCGTACTCTTTGAATTTCGCGAGACCTTCCCTCAGACGTCTTTCAATCTGGAGAGCAGTTGCTAACAGACTTTTGTGACTATCATTTACGTTCTTTAGCTGCTTGCCAACCGTATCACGGATTGAGGATGTCGTCGCTTCGTAGCGATCTATTTGTGCTTGTCCTTTAGCTTCCAACTCATCAAGAGTTGATCTATACTTCTGAATGTCATCTAGTAAAATAGCATGTTGAGCCAACTGTTCTTCTGTTTGTTCTCGGTTTGCGATATACAGGGAATTGTGAGCCATCAATTGGAAGGAGATCTGCAGAAGCCATTTCTCTGTGTCCTGCAACGACTGATGGTATTGATTGTAGTCTTTGATGTCCGATTCTAATTCTGCTTTCTTAGTGGCGCACTTTGCACGTAATGAATCGCATTTCTTTTCAATTTCTGTTACAGACTGTTTGACGGCTGGTTTTTTGGCCCAACCACTTAGTTCAGCAGCTTCGCTCTTAAGTCTCTCAAGTTCAGGCTTCTTGTTATCAATTTCTTCTTCTATGTGTTTATATTTTTCAAGCAATGTCTTCATTTCGCCGAGTTCTCCACCAGTAGGAGGTACTTTATCAAGATTCTGTTCAGTATCCTTGATCCATTGATTCATCTTGTTCTTAGAATCTTCGAAGTCTTCCCATTTGCCTATTGCTGCTTTGAGCTGAGCAGTTATCGAGTTTAGATCTATCTTCAATTGGTCCCAACTTTCTTGTAATACTTTCACGTCATTGCGAAGACTATCTTGCTCTTCCGGTGGAGTATTATTTAAAGCTTTCTTAAAAGCTTCTTGCAAAATGACGAGTAAGTGATGGCCCTCAGTCATTCTGTTGTTGACAAGTTTGATTGTCTCAAGTTTATCTTTGGTTATTTCTATATCTCCTACGCCGATAGAATCCTGAACGGTTCCGTGGGCAGTCTCCAGCCATTTTTGGAGTTCTTCTTTTGCTTTAATGAACTCTGTATGATCCGAAAGATTCTTCTCTCCATTAGAAACCAAGCCTTGAATCTTGGTTAGTAAGGTTGTGTATTCAGTTTGGAGGTTTACTGTCTTGTCACGAACCCACGCGCAAGCACTCTGTTCCATCAAATTTTCACATCTATCGTTGAGTTCTTCTAAAACGTGTTTATACCCTAAAGCTTCAGCTAGTAGTTCCTGGAAAAAGTACAATTATGAATGATATAACTTTATTAACTTTTTTATTAAATATTTTAATGCTGCTTCTCATATTGATGAGATAGCACACTATGATGAGTTAATAATGATGATATGATGATATGGTCAGGGAGTACCCAGTCTTACAGCCTGTCCGGCAAATAGACTTAAATATACGGGTAAGCGACCCCGGCCCTCCGAGCTACTACTGTCCCTTCCTACTCCTTCCGAGATAGTAGTATCTATATCCTATAGCCCTTCACCTAAATTCCATATTCCTTTCTCAATACACCTTTCCCACCTCATCCTCTTTCCTTTCCTCTCCATTACGCCGTGGGAATGGAATGAGGAATTTTGAACCTTATAAAATGGCGGCGTCGTGGTTCACCCACCACCCGATACGTCTTTTTCGATTTTTTTTGATTTCGATTGCCCACGGAGGCGAAATGTGGGTTGCGGATAGCCACTTTGCTACATCAAACGATCGTAGCAGGTGGAAGGAAGTGGTCTCTGCCTACCCCAATGGGAAAGAGGTGTAACTGTATGTATGTATGTAGTATGTACTATGGTCTCTGCCTACCCTCTTATGGGATATCGGCGTGAGTGTATGTATGTATGAGTTTAATAAATATCACCCGTATAAAAATAAGATAAGAAATAATTTAACGAACGCTAGTTAGCTCCTTGTCATTTGATTAATTATAACATGTATATAATCTATGAAAATATTAACTTACTCGACACTTATCAAGATGTTCGGGTGTGATTTTGTCGACTTTCTGCACTGTGTTTAGTTTATTGTCAAACTCCTTTACCCATTTGCTCATCTTGTCAGACGTCTCCAAGTAGTCAGACCATGCCGACAGGCACTTTTCTAATATTTTTTTCGTATCTTTGCAGATCTGTTGCAAGTTCTCCCACTCAATCTTTAGCTGTTTAATTTCCTGGTTGATGCTGTCTTTGCCTTCGTTACCAGTAGTTTTCAAAACAGCTTCACTAAGGCTAATGGCTTTTTTCAGTAGAACTTCACCTTTAGGCAAAGTCTCAATGATTTTGTTGATTTTCTTTAATTTATTTTGTACTGAATCCTTTTCGCCGTGGGAGTCTGAGCATTGTTGGATTTCAATCTTGCAATTTCGTATCCAGTCATAGAAGTTATCATAAGATTCTTTAAATTGAATGTGAGAGTTTACGTAGTCTTCAAGTTTCTGAAAATGAATACATACTTTGATTAAGAAGTTAAAAAATAAAACAATCTCTAACTTTATTTAACCAATCATTCCTATACTTAGAATTGAACTGAAATTAAAACTCAGTAGTATTGTTAGGTAAATATAATAAAAGATCTGGAGAAACCAAGACATTTTATGCTAAGCTAATAGAATTTTGGGTTTGTTTCAGTTTAATTTTTGTTACTATTATTATCAAACATTATAAAAACTATAACCAGAACCCGCAGCGAAAGCTTGTCACTATTATTTTACAAGTTAAGAACAATGCAGGGGCAAAATCTAATTTACGGGCTGACTCGTGCTGGGAAAAAAGGAACATTAGATTATTACGTATTATTACTATTGTTCTGAATAAGAAGTAACATGGCATATATACGAGTAAATTAAGGAGTTCTTAAATAAAGAGCACCATACAACCTTCCTTGTGTTGCTACTTGCTAACTTGGGACTCGTTACGTATATAAAACGATGAAGTTCAGAAGTATTTTTGCCACATAAAAAATCTGAAGGCAGAGGAATCTGATAACATCCCTATCGAGACGTGAAAGGCTATGAGTGAAAATGTTGTGGCCCAATGAAGAGAGTCCAAAATGCCTAATAATAATTAGACCTTTTAAACTCACTTCCTCATCATGTTTACTTTCTCTTCCACCCTCTGCCACTTCGGAAACAGAAATCTTAAATATTCTTAATTCAGCGCAAATATTTCATTTACATAAAAGTACTTACAGCAATCATTTCATTGACTGTATTCCTGATGTCATCATAACGCTTGAGAGTGTCCTCAATGCCTTTGGTTTTTAAGGATGCGTCCTCTTGTAGTTTCTCATTTAATTTTTTAACAAGATCACTGTGCGAGTCTATGTCTCTATTAAATATCTTAAATTTCTCGAGCTTCGCTTTCTTCTCTGACAGATCGTTGAGAAGGGAGTCATCCGATTGTATCTTCTGATCAATGTCTTCTAACCATTCCACCAAAAGCTTGTGAATCTAGACATAAGCAATTTATTTAACATTTAGATAAATGAATATTAAAAGAAAACTGAAAACAAAAACTTCATTTTGACTCCAAAAAAAAAATATTTCAAATGTTAATGTTATGTTTCAAATATAACTAACCTTAGAAATGTCATCAAATTGCGAGGCTCTGCTCATCAACTTATTCCTAACATCCTGCAAATCAGTAATCAACTTGTCAAATTCCTGTTTCAGATTATCCGTGTCCTCCTGTATTTTAGCTGCTCCGGCCTGCTCCGTGTTCATTATGACTTTCTCTTTTAACTCCAGAAGATATCTCAGTTTGTTTTGACCTTGCTCCAAGGATTGTCGTAAGAACTTCACAGTGTCAAGTTTCTTATTCACTTCTGGAAGGGTGTTAGGTATTACAGCGCATTGGTCGAGTGTCTCTCGGGTTCTGTCTAGCCAGTCTTGGCATTCGCTGTACAGAGCATTGTGCTGCTGGTGTTCCTGTTAGAAGAAAAAGCAACTTTAAAGTAAATTTAAGAAAATTTTACCGAAATTAGATTGTCAACTACCCGCGTCTCGTTCAAAGTTAAAGTACGTGAATTGCTTTTACGGGAATTATCGGAATCATCACAACAGTTTATACCCTTGTAAAACATTATTATCTACCAATTACTGTCTTACTAGGATACATTCACACTAGTTTGTACATACATATGTATATACTTATGGTTAAATAAAGATAATAAAAAAAACAACAATTTATATTGTTGTTTATATTTATTAATTTATATATTAGTATAGTATTAAGTAGTAATGATAGAATAAATAATCATCTATATATAATTCTATGAATAATTACTTGTTCCGACCAACATACTTCATCAAAGCAGATCCTAAACCGCTGGGACTACAAACTTGAAATTTTGGTAATTGATGCCTTTTATGTTGTAAGCATCCACTAAGAAAGGATTCTTGAAAATTTAACTCCTAAGGGGGTAAAATTAGGGATGAATGGTTGTATAGAATTCTGTCATTTTCAAAATAAGAAGCACGAAATTTAATATACCTACTTCTGGTTAGAAATAAATAGACACATGTATTGGCTTTTTTAAATTTTACTCCTATAAGGGTGAATTAGCTTAGTAATTTAGCCCCAAAATGGAACACCGCGAATGTCATTTACAAGGAGGTACTACGGTAAATAAAACCAGAGATTAAAAAAATAAATACGCAAGTGAATCCGCAGGCAATAGCTAGTACACATATACATGCATACATCAACTTTTAAAACTATACGCTCCTTTTATATGTAATCATACGTTGTATATATCAGAATCAAACAAATAAGTAAAGGTATCTAATTTCTTTAGCATCATTCTCTTACGACTGTACTCGCTACGTACGAGTATATGTCTATATATGTATATATTGGTGGGTACATTTTCTTTTTCAAACATATTGATCTAACCTTAGGTATATATAGATAAACACCCATATTGTATATGTTACATAAAAATATTTTTTCCCTAAATGTAAAACAAAAATATTAGTACTCTATACACAGATCATTTAGTTTTGTTAGAGTCAAAGCGGTTTAAAATTCAGATAATGATACTAATTCTGCTGTAATAGAATTTAACTAAATTTAGTTTCTCTCTATCTTTTTCTAATATTAAACGCCAAAACGAGATAGCGTACATTTATAAGGAGTACCAACCTACATTACTGTTAACCGGTTCAATAAAATGTTGCGTTTTTTCGCATTTTTAGTCCGTATGTTCCGAGGTCGTATCTAATCTTTTAATTTTGACGTATCTAAAAGAAACTGACAGCACCAAAATTGTAGCTATCTCGTTTTGAAGTTTGACATTAGAAAAAGATAGGGAGAGTCTAAATTTAGCGAAGTTCTGTTACAGCAGAGTTACCATCGATAACTAACAAGGTACATAAACACCTGCACCATACCTGATAGTGGAGTTCCAGTCTTTTCATGACCTCTTTAGCCAGGGACAACAGAGCGTTGTACTTAGTGGTGATCTGGGTGATACCGTTTGAGATCCTGGTATCGGCACAGGTTTCTAGAAGTGTCTGCGCACGAACGTTCAACTTGTCTAGTTCGGCTTGCCAGTCGAAAAGCATTTGCAAGTGTCCCTGGGGATAAATTCAGTTGTTATATCTTTTTTTTTAAGAAAACTTAAACATCTATATTTTAACTATAGTAACATTTCACACCTACCCTTTGTTTGTAATACAAGTATGGAATGATGTCGTAATTATGTTTTTACATTCATTTTCGTATACATGATAACTACTCATGGTTTTTTTGTTACTGTTAGTCCATGATTGTAAAATTTTTATGGTCGACGATACTATGTGCGGTAAAACTCGAATGAACTTATGTTACACCTTTAAACTGGTAATCTTTTTATTAATAAATAAATAAAATAAATAAATAATTACAATAACTACGATTGCAATGGTAATTTTATAAGTCTAAGAATTTTCCCACTAACCTGGAACTCCTCAAGAACCACTTTCTTCTGTTCTAAGTTATTTTGCAACTTATTGAACGACTGCACTAATTTTTCAGTCTTGGACAACCAGTCTAAGGCTTCCTTGTACTGCTCTTCGTATTCCGTCCATTTGACGATACCACCCTCGATCAGAGCTTTGGTGTTGTTCAACTGCTCACTATTAGGACATGAAACGGTGAAATATATATTAAGCAATGCACCTTAAAATTCATAATCAAAAACTCTACAAAACCAACTCAAAATATTAACGACAAACGCTTACTTTTAATGTTAACGTTACTATTAAATAAAATAATATTATTAAAGCATATACTATTAAATAAAATAAATTTTAAAAGTATAATTTATAAATAATTTTAAAATTGTAATCTCAGCATTAAACTTGTATATTTGATCATTGTAGGTAGCCTACACGTACACAGGCCTATGGGAGTAACGCACTAATGTCCTGTGCACCCCAATAAGGCAAAGAGTAAGGCTCTGTATCGATAGGAAGTCCCGTGGACCAAAGCCCGCCCTCACCGCGGCGATAATGCTCGCATGACTCTCACGGTTGGGCACCAACCGAACGCGCCCTTGGCAGGATGGCTGTCGCCGTTCGTTCATGCCAACTGAACGCATTTGGGGCAAAAGAGAGGAGAGTGGAAAAAACTGAAGGAGACCTACGTCCAAGTAACAGAAAGAGACTAAAATAAGTTATAAAGAGTATATTTAGTACAATAATACTTACACATAGGTATCGTATTCTTCTTGCATAAGGGCTACTTCCTCTTCAATATCCTCTCTATCATCGTCGTCAGCCACACTACAGGATATTTCTCCTTGTTCTAGAGCTTTCTGCAGTTTACCCTGTCCTTCTGGTAGCTCGCTTTCCAATACTTTAAGATGCGTAATCTTACTACTTAATGATTCTTTATCTCCCGTTGCATCAGAGCACTTTCCTAATCTCTCTTTCGCAGCTCTTATCCATTGGACAAAATCTGAACCAGCATCGATAAATGCCTGATGTTGTTCTACAGTTTCTCTTTGCTTTTCGTATAAATCTTTAGCTTGTTTAGACAATGTTTCATATTTGCTGGTAATTTCAGACGCTGGAGCTTGTTGCATAAGTTCCGAAGCCTTAGAAGTTACAGACTGTATCATAGGTTCAAACGAAACGATATCTTGAACAATATTGTTTGTTTGACGGAGCGTAGCTTTGCGTTCACCTAGGCTGAGACCAGTCGTAAGTCCAGCAAGCCGGTCCTGGCCTTTTTTGGATTTGGCGACTTTTTGCTCACATACTTCTTGGAGTTTAGCTTCCCTGTCAGATATCCATTGCTGAAGTTGTAAATAGCTTGAACTGTAGTCGGCCCATTGGAGCATGGCTGTTTCAATGTGAACTTTGGCCGTTGTCATCTTCTTAACAAGACGATCCCATTCATTCTGTAATTCTTTGAGTTCAGTATTGATCCGGTCTTTACCGTCTGACCTCGTGTTTCGAAGGACCTTTTCTCCACTATTCACGGTAGCGTGTACAAGATTCTGACCTTCCTCACGTCGTTTCAATAAGTCTTCAATCTGTTCAAGACGCTTCTGCAAAGCATCCTTACTACTATTACTACCCGCCTCACTTCCACTACGAGTAATCTCCCAGGCGTCATCTATCCACTTTTTAGTTTTTATATAGTTTTCATCATATGCTTGATGTTGTTCGTAATTCGTTTCAACTTTCTTGAGTACATCGTTCGCCATATTAACTAATACTGTATATCTAGAGTTGAGATGACGCAACTGGTTCGTGACATATGTATCTAAATGTGACGATAAAAGACCAGCAGCTGATGCGTTGAAATTATCAATGTCGAGTTTGCCTTTATGAAGTTGATCAACAATTTCTTTGACTTCATTCACTTGAGTACCCTTTTCTTTTGCTGTACCAAGCAGAGCAAGCTTTTGGTTTTTAATCAGTATCTCTTTTTGTTGTAACCAATCTGATAATCTTTCATACTCATCTTTGTATTCTCGCCATTGATTGACAGTTTCTTCTAATTGGCTCTTTTGCTGTTTGATTTCATTAAATAAATGGTCAAAGCTTTCTTTTAATGCTTTCATCTCGTTCTTAATTATTGTTTGACCTTCTGGTGATGTGCTAGCTAAGACTACCTCTCCAGTGTGCTGTAAATGTTCAAGTAATAATTCTCCTTGAGCCTGTTTGTTAATTAAAGCTTCGAGAGGCGCTACAGAGTTCTCTATAGCAAGTTTATCACTTAGGGGCTTCGACTTCAGAGATGGCACCTTTTCTCTGGCTCTACTTAACCACTGAATCAATTCATCATGAGCCTCTTTATATAATCTATGATCTTTGTATTGTTCTTCGCGATCAGCGAGTAGTTTTTTGATCTTATCATATAAATTGTCAAACCTATTAAGTGTTTCCTGAGCTTTAGAAGCTACTTGGTTTTGTTGCCCACTCGCGATCATTTCGGTTGCTTTCGACTTTAGCATATCCACATCAAGACGATCACAACGGGCTTTTTCTTCTATTTCTTTAAGTTTTTCTAATTGGTTTCTTTTATCCGATTTAGTAGTCTCAAACGGTGTTAACTCGACTAACATATTTTCAAGCCAAGTATTACTCTTCTCTATCAATTGGATTTGCTCCAAGAATCCAGCCCATTTAGTTACTGAATCATCTAACATGTTCTTCGTTTCAATCATCCGAGACAGTAGGGCAGACCATTGTTCTTGTAGAGCGATTAAAGAGTTATTGATAGCTTCGTGACCTGCGGGAGCTGTATTCGCCATCACATTCTGCGCCAATTCCACCAATGATTGTACTTTGGTAAAACCTTCATCCTTAGTAAGTAAAAGGTTCTGAATGAGTACTAATTTTGTTTCAAGATCGTCCTGCGAGCACGTGCTTAAATCAGCACAGAAATCTAATTTATCCCTTAATTCTTCTATCCATTGTGAACACTCGGTTACGTTGTTGGAAAACTCTTGATGTGTTTTTACATACTGCATCCACTTGTTTGTCAAATCTTTAACCTTTTGCGATAGGGCTTGATATTTCACAGATAAGTCCGATATTTGAGACCCACGAGGTCCCAGCATGCCAGTATATAAATGTTGAGCTTTCTCTGTAATGTTATCAATTTCAAGTTCTTTAGCACGCACTTCACCTTGTAGCTCTTGGAATTTGTTCAATTGCTCTTGCTTTTCTGAAAGCGTAGCTTTCAAATCTACTGCATGAATTTGCGTGTCAGTACTTCTAATCCACATTAAGCATTGCTCTTTTATATTTTCGTATTCATTCCATTGTTGGATTTTATTTTCGAGAGATTCAATGGTTTTATTTATGAATGATATTAGTCCTTCCCATTCTTGATGAGAAGCATCTATCTGATTTCTAATATTTGCTTGTCCACTACTTATTGTCCCTGGCAGCACTTTTTCTCCCAAGGAACGTATCTTATCTATACGACTTTTTTCTTCGGGTATACTCACTTGTAGAGACTTAAGTTTCTCACAGTTACTACTTAACGCTACACGTTCTAAATTAGTATCACCCCATAACTGAGCTGTGTTATGTGTAGCTTCAACCCATTCTTCTAAGTCTTTAACAGCTTTAGTGTATTGTTGATGATTATTGACAATTGCTTCGTATTGTTCCACAAAAGACTTGGCCCTTGCCAAAATAGTGTCATGCCTGTGCTTAAGTTGATTAATTTCTTTCGTGGTCTTCTCAGGTACATCGGGTAGACACTGTGAACGAGATTCTAAGTCCAATATATGTTGTTGATGAGCAATAGCATCCTGCAAATAAGTTCTGTACACATTTAACTGATTACGTTTCTCGTCTAAGGTAGCTTTCAGCTCGATCTCTTTCGGTAGATTTTTCTCAGCAGTTAAGAGCCATTGTTGTACATTTTTAAGACTGTCTTCAAAGGATGCCCATTTATTAAGTTCAGAATCCAATTCTCTTTCAGCTTTTGTGATGTTATCATACAAAGTATCAATGGCTTGTTGAATTTCTTGAAGTTGCTGTTCTACTATTTCCTTGCCTTCAGGTGATGTTGATGGGTATAATTTCTCACCCAATTCTAATGTATTATTAACAAGAAGCGTAGCATTGCGTCTCTGACTAAGCAAGTCATTGAGGCTTTCCCTCTTTGCATTGATTCCGTCGGGTGTGTTCAATAAGTTTTCATTGCATTCATCAAATTTATGTTGCGCCGCTTTTAACCAGTCAGTACATTGGTTATACTTCTCTTGATAAACAGTGTGATCATTAACAGCTTGTTCACATTTCTTAACCAACTCCTTTGCCGTAGACTGTACTGACTGAAATCTAGAAGTCATTTGTTGCAAGTTCATTGTTATCCTTGTATCATTACAGTTTTCTATTAAATCACTGAATTCGTCTGTCAATTTGTCAACATCATTTTCGGTCTTCTTTAGATTAGCTAAAATAGCCTGAAAATTGCGTACAAGTTAGATAATTAAATATAAGAAAATGCACTGTTAGATAAGTTTATTCTGAACTACAACAACTACCATTAGTATTATCATTCAAATAGTTAGACCTATTATTATACATGTACTGTCAACATTAGATTTCCAATAACCCAAATCCGCCAAATTAGTACAAAAACATTTTTCATTACATAAATATGATATTAATTATTTTTAAAGAATTCTAATCCATATAATTATGGAATTATGTAAGTAAAAGTTTATTTTTATTGTTAGAATTTACTAAAGATTACATCGTGAAATTAGACATCTACTGAAAATTAGGCTATATCCTACTGTGCTGACGATAAGATTTTTCTTTTGTCGATAATCTTACTTGATCCAAAGCTTCGCCCAAAGTAATGACTGCACTCAAATCATTTTCACGATTATCAATCGCTTTACATAAATCCTGTTTTAAAATTTAAGATTAAAAACCATTGAAATTAAATCTACATTAAATTACACAGGCAATTATTACCTTCTTATATGTAGCTCTATCGCTATCACCCCTTCGTGGCTCTATTGTTTTGGCATACCTCTAGAGATATATGCCAAAACAATATGGTCTCCTATTATTAAGAGAAATATAAATACGATATTAATGACAGACATAGGCAACCATCATAATTATCACTAACATTATTTATTAAGAGCGAAACTGTACTATAGAAAATATATGTGTGTTCTATAGAAAAAAATACAGTTTTCTTACCTGATATTTATTAAGTTGATCCAGCTTTTCATCGAATGTTGCTTTGGGGGTGTACGTTTTTAAACTCATTTCAGTGTCACTCAGCCAATGTTGTAGACGATCATTGGCACTGTCAAACTCGATCCATTGTTGTATTTTATCTTCAATACCTCGCTTAACGTCATATACTGTCGCTGTGAATTTTTCTAAATCAGCTTTGAGAAGACCGAGTTCCCTAGACATACCTTCTTTACCTCTACGAGATAGTTTGGATCCATTGTTCTCGATAAGATCATTTAATATTTTTAGTTTGCCATTTCCACTTGGTATTGCATCTAATAATTCTTGAATTTTTGCCAATTTACTTTGCAATGCTGCTTTGTTACCAGTGAAATCTGATAAAAGATGAAGACGATCCCAAAGATGTTTCTGATAGTCTTGTAATGATTTTTGCTGCTCAGCGAACTGTTGATAAATATCAAAGGTGCCTTCATGTTTATCTATTAGAGCGGTAAGCCTGTTTGTCAACTTATTGTATCGGTCCCATACGGATCGAATTATGGCTGTTGTTTCATCACTTTCTTCTTTACCTGAATGCAGATTTGCAGCCACATTTTTTGCTTTCTCAGTCACTGTTTCAATAACTCTCTTGTGTGAATAAATTTCTTGCAATAACGTCTTATTCTTCAGTAACTTAGATTTAATCTCTTGTGCTGAGTTCAATGTAGATTTTTCTTCAGCTTCTACTATCTTCTCCTTCTCGTCTAACCAAGAAAGAGTTTGTTGAAGCACATCTTGATAACTTGACCACTGAAGCGTCTGGGATTCATATTCTTTCTGTTGTTGTAGTATAGTATCATTTAGTTTATCCCATCTTTCTCTCAACGCTCTTATTTCAGCACGTATACTCTCTCTGCCATTAGCTGCTGTTTCTGGCAACACTTTATCACCAGCAGTAGTCAGAATACTAATTTTGTGTTCACCGTTTTCTTTTTCCATTAAAAATATCTGAAGCTTGTTGCCTTTACTTTCTATGCTTAATTTGTCTTCTTTAGTTAACATCTGTGATAATTGTTCTTCCAGAGGCCGCAGCCAAGCATCAAACTCAGTGCGAAGTTGAATATATTTCTTATGATCGGCAACTAATTCTGACCAGTGATTCACAATTTCTTTAGAAATCAGATGCAATTGTTGGTAACGGCTGCTAACTTGAGTCACAAGTGGTTTGAGACGCTCTACTCCACTTAACTGAATAAGGCTGTGTGATTCATCTACAAATGCGTCTATTTCCTTTTCCTTAGCATTAATGCCGTTACGAAGATCAACATACCTTTGAAGTTGTGCATCTTTTTCTTCGAGAGTTGAACATAAATTCTGGTCTCGACATTTCGTCTCCATATCTTTTAACCATTCAGTAATAGACTCTATAGAAGCATCAAATTTGTTCCAAATCTCCAATGTATGTTTAAGTTTTTGTTCAGAAGTGCCAATGCTCTCAACTGCATTACGTAGTTGTTTATGTAAATTATCAATTTCGGCTTTGATGACTGTATTGCCGGGTTCAGAAGTACTCTTACTAACCACCATGAAAACAGATTTTATTTCATCTAGCTTAACCGAACCAGTTTTCTCAATATCTTTCAAACCGACTGCAGATTGTAGCTTTCTAATAATTTCTGGTTTTTCTCCAATTGCATTTTCAATATCAAGTAGCTTTTCAGACTGTGCTCCGAGCCATTCTTTGTATTGCTGAATGAGACGAACTAAGTCTTCGTGTTTTTTTACACAGTCTTCTAAATTGTCTTGTAGATTTTGTGACTTAGTAACAATATTTTGGAATAATTGTTTTATAGATTGCAAATAAACATTCAGGGAAGCGTCATGTGTTTGGTCTACCAATTGCTGGGCTTTGTCACAAACTGATTCGACTAATTGTTGATGAGTCATAATTTCCTGATGCATAATTTTATGATTCTGCAGTTGAGCTTTCTTCTCTTCTAAAGAGGCTTTAAGTTCCGTGTGTCGCTGCATTGCTCGTTCTACATCTTTTAGCCATTTCGTTAATTGTTCTTGAGCCAGGCTGAAATCTGAGAACTGCAAGAGACACTGATCAAGTTTATTTACAGTTTCCTGGAAGCTATCTCCAAAATTGTCCCAGAGCGTTCTTATTTTGCGAATCTTCTGGCGTATTATTTCTCTACCGTCTGGACTAGTATGCGTGTACAGTTTTTCACCTAAGCTCAAAAATTCTTCGAAAGTAGGAGACTTTTTGTTCCTAATTTCATAAAGCTCTTTAGCTTTGTTCTGTTTTTCTTGTAAAACAGTATAATCCCCAACAATTTCATTCAAGTCTTGTAATTCACTAAGCATTCCCATGAGCCAGTTCTCCATATTATTATATTCGTTTTCAAAAGCTTGATGTTCCGATACGAACACTTCATACTTGGAAATTATTTCATTAACAAGGTTATTTAATGTGTGATATCTGGTTGCCAATTTAGATGTTTTATTAGTGAGTTCAGATTCCGTTGCAATATTTTGTTTAGTATCAGTCAAGGCTGCAAAATCTGCACTTTTAGAAGCCAATTCACTTTGAATTTCTTTAACTTTCTGTAGGTGAGCAATTTTAGCTTCGAGATTATTCTTAAGACTTTGATCCCTGACTTGATTTTCCTTTACTTTCAACCATTCTTCTAGTACATTTAATGTTTTTTGACTCTCAGTCCACTGTTTAAGGGTTTCTTTGAGTTTCTTATCTTGTTCTTTACATTGTGTTGTTAACTGATCCCAAGTGGATTTAAGCTGCTCATATTCACTAATAAGAACTGGATGTCCATTAGGACTAGTTGTTTCTATAACGGTTTCTAATTGTGATTTCAGTGTAGCGAGGGTACTCTGGATATCTTTAGCTTTAGATGTTACTTTTTCTATTGCAGCAATTTTAGAATCTACATCATCTTTCTGTGATACGACTCCATAATTGAGCATGCTATTATCAGCGATAATGTGATTTAAGCGATCTCGAGTTTCTTCAAACATTTGTACGTATTTTTCGTGTTCAGTGACATGAGATTCACAGGTTGCGATTCTGTTTTCTAGTTCTTTCGATAGATTCTTATATCTGTCAATAATTTTAGACAAACTTTTCTCCGCTT
Organism: Thaumetopoea pityocampa; assembly: GCA_017165845.1. Taxonomy (NCBI): domain Eukaryota; kingdom Metazoa; phylum Arthropoda; class Insecta; order Lepidoptera; family Notodontidae; genus Thaumetopoea; species Thaumetopoea pityocampa. Next base: position 14,491 of record WUAW01000090.1, on the reverse strand, counting down.
CATCATCAGGCATCAGTTTAATTTTCTCAGTCAGTTGCGATAACATAGACTGATGCAATTCAACCTCTTGATGTGAGATTTTGTTGGCGTGTAATTGCGCCTTTTTCTCTGGTAGCGTCGAGCAAAGCTTGAATTCTCCAAGATCCTTTTCTTTATCAATTACCCATTTTTGCACCTGATTAAAAGTATCATCGAATGAAGATCTCTTATTTATTGTAGTTTCAATTTCTTTAATAACATTATTGAGAGAATCAACAGAATCTTCAAAGTAATCTCTTAGAGCTCTAAGTTCATTCCTAACTTGTTCACGGCCTTCAGGAGTTATACCACTAAACAGAGCTTCGCCGGATTCAATGGCATTATTCAATAATTTTTGACCAATTTCCTTATTTTCATTCAACTTCTTTACTTGTGCAAGATCTGCAGCCGATGGTTTAGCATGTTTGCTCATAACGGCTAGATCTTTGATCTTACTGTTAGTATTTTCAAGCCAGTTCTTGAACTCTCCAGTTAATTTATCATATTTTCCTTTGTTATCTTTTAAGTCAATTAATCTGTTGAGATGACTGTCTATGAACTTACTAACTGTTTGATATCTAGACACTAAATGATTAATGTGTTGTAATACGCGAGAGTCAGGGTTACGTGACAAAATTTTCTCCCCAATTTCCGCAAGTTTGTTTAGCTCTTCGTCATAAAGCTTGATTTCTTCATTTAAGTTTTGTATCTCAGCAATTTTGCTGTCGATTTCATTCAGGTTTAGTAAGTTAGATGCTTCTTGACGAACTTTATTTTCTTTTTCCTTTAACCATTCTGATACTTTATCTAGTAATACCTCATATTCTTGCCAAGCATTAATATTTTCTTTCAAGCTATTTTTAATCTCTACGTAATTTGATGTAAGGACGTCTAGGTTTTTCTGAGCCTTCTCAGTTTGTTGAGCAGCTTCCTGGGAAATTGCAGGTTCAGCTACTACTTTCAATATATCATGAGCTTCCTTTAATTCTTTTATTCTATTTTTGCAATCGGTAATACCAGTATCAACGTCAATCAAAGCAGCATTTTTGACTTCTAAGTTGTATTTATCGCTAGTGACATCAGGCATGCACCATCTTGTCTTATCATCTAATATTTTAAGATTTCTGTTGAACATTGCTAATTTGTCTGTAAAGAGTTTCTGTAAAAATGTCAACAAAGTAACTTCAGTTTTGTTTGCATGTACTAATACACTTTCGAATCTTTTTTGCAGTGTACTAAGTTCCTTCGGAACCAAAGATTCATAAAACCCAGGATAATTATCATTCATTTCTGAAACGTTCATAGACAGATTATCGATTTCATCACTCAAATTCTGAAGTTCTGCTTTGCAAGCTTGACATTTTTTTAAGCGATCTAAAATCTTAGCGTTATCACCAGTCATGTCATCGCATTTAATAACATCATCACGAATTTTGCTTACTTTATCAGATAACAACTTGATCTTGTCTTTTAGTTTATTTTCTTTAGATCCTAGTGAAGACACTGCACTCTCTAAGTTATCGGCCAATGACTGAAGAGCTAAGAACTCATTGTCTAAATAGTCAATCATTGAAGAAACCTGCCCAACAGGTATACTCTTATTCATGTTGGTAATTTGTTCACATTTGGCTTTAATGCTGTTTTTAAGACCTAGGTACAATGGTAGTTCTTCTTTATATTTGTTAAGGTGGCTTTGTCCAAATCGAATTTCTAAATTGTCACAAGCATTTGCTAAATTTTGACCAGTTTCACTCAACCAAGAAATTACTTGATTCTGTGTGTCATCGATCTGCTTCCATACAATAAGTTGAGATTCTAAATCTTGTATCCTCTTGATTACAGCATCATTTACTTTCTCCCAATGTGATTGGGAGGACAAGAAACCTTCTTCTAATGGACTTGTGTCAAATCCACCCAATGTCGAAGTTTGTTTTAATACAGATTGCTTGATTACATCCATTTGGTCCAGTAATCCTTTAGATCTCTTTAGTATTTCGTAAGATTTCTTTGCTTTTTCTAAAGACTGCGCAGTCTGTACATAGTCGTTGGGTGCGTCTTTACATTCATTGTATAGTTGCTCAGCTCTGTTAATTTCTCTATCAAATGCACTAGTGAAATTCTTTAATTCTTGGAGTGTAGATGACAGTAAAATATACTTATTTTTAGTATCACGCATAGTATTAACAATTTGGTCCCAATTATTATCTGCTACAGACAATGCATTTTGTATAGTTCCCATATTAGGTTGATCTTCTCTCATCAGGTGTAATCCTTCTTCCCGTAGCTCCTTTCTAACAGATTGTTTTTCTTTTAAGTCTGCGTCTAGTTTATCTAATTGTTCTGTCATATCCTGGATTGTAGCTTCTGTTAACGGTACCGGTTTTTGGGCCATATCGTTAAGTACACTTTGTATATTATGTAAGACTTGAGTTAGAGCATTATGTTGCACATTAAATTTATCCCACCGCGCACCTACTTTTTGTACTAAATCTCTCTTAGTTGTGACCTGATTTAATAATGATTCCGCTTTCATTTCAATTTCTTTGACTAAACTTGTAGGAGACATAATGCGACCCGTATTTTGGTCAGTTACTTTAACTCTCGAAGGTCCGTCCAATAACGCCACATTGCTTTTCCACTCTGGAATTTTAGTGATAACATTAACAAGTTCTTGTCTTAAAACTTCGTAACTCTCTGGTGTAAGTTTAGGACCCTCAATCTGGTATTGTATGTGTCCAAGCTGCTGTTTATTATCTTCATACCAGTTCAAAAGATCAGACCATTTTTGTAAAACACCTTTGTTCTGTTGAATGTTATTTTCTATGACTTGATAATGTTCAGCAATGTTCGAATAGGTTTCACTTAAAGAACGCGATTCTTCTGGACGTGACGCTAATGTCATGTTTTTAATTTCATTGTATATTTCAGTGAATTCGGGAGACTTTGCTGCATGCTCCTGTAAGAGTACGTGCATTGACTGCAGGGTAGGCTCTACTCTATCAGCACTGATCTGATCGTAACTTTCTGTCTTTCTTCTAAAATCTGTAATCCAATTATCAAAGTTATGTAGCTTAGTCATGAATTCCTGTCTAACTATAATTTTATCAGAAAGCTCATTAACTCTGGATCTCACAGTTTCAGCTAGATCGGTAGTACGCTGTTTAATATCAGAAACTTTATTCTTGAGCATAGCTGCACCTTCAGGCTGAATGTTATGGCAGATATTATCACAAGTTTGCGATAGACTGATGATTTTAGCCTGTTGTTGCGAAATTTCGTTTCCGAAGGACTTGAGTTTATTCAATTCTCTGTCAAGTTTTTCTACTTGTGGTGAATCGACTACCACGTTTTTACTACTAAGAAGCTTTTCGCCGTTTTCCACCCACATTTCTAGTTTCTCGGCTTCATGTTCGAAATTCTCCCAATTCGTTACGAGCTTATCCAGTTTGTTATTCCATTGATCAGCAAGATCATGAACTACGGCCCATCTAGAGTGGATAGCGTCAACTTCATCAGGAGCACTTGTCTTACCTGTTAACTGATGACTAACACTTGACAGGATTTGCAAATTTGTCAGTTGTTTATCACAATCAGTTATAATAGCTCTCGATTGCTGTTGTAACTGTTGAGCTTCCGATAAAGTAGTAGGCTTAGGCACGTTACCCAATTTTATTTCTGCTTCTTCAATCCAAGGTTTAATTTCTGCTACACCTTTTTGATACTTCTGCCAACTTGCTAAGTCGTGTTCTACGACTTTAGTCTGATGCTCTGTAGAGCGTTGAAGGTCAGCCATCATTTTTTCCAGCAAAGCAACTTCTCCTTTTAGTCTATTAGCATCTTTGATGCGATGTTCTACTGCTAACTTTGTGCCTTGATCAGCCACATTACGTACAGCTTCAAGTTTTTCAGCAATTGTTTTTTGTAATATCTGAGACTTTTCTACCCTCTCTTCTGGAGAGATATTCTCCGAACGAATTTGATTAATTAATAGTGAACTTTCTTTCTTGATCCATTCTCTAACATGCTCTAACTTATGTTCAATTTTAACCCATTCCTCATTGAATTTCTCTAAATGTTCAACTTTAGTTTGAACTTCATCTTGCACTCTCCCTAATTTACGTTCAATAGTCTCCAAGTCTTTTTCAATTACAGGTTTAGGTTTGTTAGCTGTAAGTGTTCGTAATTCCAAATAAGCCTGTTGCAACTGAGGCAGTCTATCGGATTTAGCTTTTTCTATGTCAACCTTCATCGTTTTTGTTTCTTGGAGTTCACGGCCGATGTTGGTAACTCCTACATCTAATCCAGGATGAATCACAGTATTTTCTATTTTTTCAAGATCTGATAATAATTCCTCTTTTTGATACTCATAATTAGACCAGACTTTTTGAGTGTCACGAAGTTTATGAAGGCGATCTGTGGACGTCTCATATGCAGTGTTCCAGCCAGTCTCAAGGTTCTTGACATCTTCTCTGACAAATGCTGGTGCATTAGCGTCTTTGATGAGCTCTTTACCTCTTTGAAGCATTGACATTACTGAAGATCTATTGCGATCAAGTTTTTGAACTGCAGCTTGTTGTTCTAAAACAAGTTGTTCGACGTGTTGCAGTGACTGAGGTTCAGGTTCAGTCATAGCTTGTTGTTTGGCACTCTCTAGTACGCAAATCACTTCATGAACTTCTCTACGGTAAGTGTAGCACCTTGTGTAGGTTTCAGTCTTTATCATAGTAATTTCGATTGTGGGTATCAGATTTTTGTACCTAGCAATTAGGTTTTCAAGTTTGATCTGTTCTTCTTGAGCTTCTGTCTCTGAACAATGATTTGTCAGCATGTCCAGAGTTTGAACAAGCCATTTCATGTCATCGCGCTTTTTATCGGCTTCGCGACAAATATTCTAAAACAAGAATAATTATTTTGATTAATAGGTTCCTATGTAAATTCTATGTTCATTTCAAACTACAAAATACTACATAACGAACAAAAATGAAGGTAATTAGTGTTTATAGTTACCATCAGTTCCTTTAACTATTTCCGAGGGAAGCATTTGGATAATAATAAATAGTTTAATTTTTATAAGAAAAAAGGGTGTTACAAGGTAATCCAATACTTCATCAAAAAGAAAAGAGGAGTACTTTATTATTGGTTTATGTACCTATAATAAGCTATTTTTATTATTTTGTCATGGACGTGATAGTCAGATATGCACTCAATACGTATATGTTAGTAAGTGGCTCAATACATCTCACATACAGCATATACGGTATATAAGATTTATCGCATTAACATATTATTCCGCATCTAAATTATTATAGATACATTACCATTCTGGAGGACTGAATTGTTTTGCGTGTTGTGCCCATGTTACGGATCACAGTAGTGATCAAAGTGCTATATGGCGGTAGATCAGACATACGCACAGTGGTGTGTATTCGTCCAAACTGTTCACCAAACTACGAGTATGTTTTATAGAAAGTATCTAAATAGTTTTAAGATCGTAGAGAAAATGATATAAACTAATAATATTGTAGACACACTTTTTACGCACATTAATTTAGTTCCAATTTAGGATTCCCTTTGTCTTGGATACTAAACGATGATACATATATACACTCACGCCGGTNNNTAGGCAGAGACCACAGTTTGCCACATACTACGATCCTGACACACCTCTCTCGCCTCATCCACATCCATAGACATTTTCATACACTTTCGTCGATTAAGGGTAAGGGTGCTACGAACTTGGCCTTTTTGAAACAAGTTGTTGATATGGTCATGGTAAGTTTTTCCTGTGCGGCCTCTTCCGATACTTCCACTCACATTTGCCCGGTATTTTCGTTTCGATCGAATCTCACTCATTCTTTCTAAATGACCAAACCATTGGGGCATTCCTTTCTCGATCCTTGTCACCACATCATACTTCAACTTACACCGATCCCTTATCACGCTATTTCTCAATCGATTACTCAGGGTCACTGCACGGATACTGCGCAGGGAACTCATTTCCACCGCATTCATACGACTTTCCTCTTTTGTCATACTCACGATTCACTGCCGTACATAAGTGTACACCATACACCATTGTGAATAGCAAGACGAGCCTTTTGTGATACTGACTGACTACTCATCATAGAGTGTAGGGCATCACTCACTTTATTACCCACAATCACTCCTTTCAATAGCACTATCACACCTTCCATTTCTTGAAATCATAGTTCACAGGTACACAAACTCATTTACTTGATCTACTCTAACACCATCTACAACAATGTAATGTGATATTTTCCTCTCTTTCGATCACCAATACTTTCGTCTTACTCACATTAACTTTCATTCCTTTCTTCTTGTACACCTCATTCACTACATTTGACATGTCTTACAACTCCCAAGCCGAGGATGCAAGTAACTAAACGATGATATACCTACATATATAAAATAATTATATACTTGGATATTTTTAAAACGAGCTTTACCCGATGATAACTACCATCACCGGTGAACATTTGCAATACCAATTGTCGTTTGATAATCAGTCGTCAAGATAGAGTTTTCTAAACATGTCAATAATATCGCAATATTTTACACTACACAAATAATAAAATAGGGAAAAAACTTAAAAGTCTCACTTGGAAGATCGTCTTCTCTTTCTCGAAAGCCTCAGCGGAATCCACTTCTCTTACGATACTGTCCATAGTCTTATCAACGTGGTCCATCCACCGTTCCATTTCCCTGAATTTCTCTTTATATGCGTCCCATTTAGCCGGAATCCTTTGCAATTGCTGCCTGAAATGCTCCACCCTGTGTACTGTGCTCTCCCAAGCTTGTTCGCACTTCCTGACAGCTTCATCGAGAGAAGTGTCATTGGTTTGGTGAGTGTAACTTGTGGCTATTTTCTTGAGGTTCTGGAGGCAGTGTTCTACTTGCATAATTTTGCCCTGGTTGCGGAAGTACTCTTCGTTTCTTATGAGGATGCCGTCCGCATCATCACTTTGATTATATGCCTATTTTGTAACAACAAAATATCGATTAGCGATGCACGCAACGTACACGGGTATCACGACAGAGACCTGTAATTTCCATTAGAAAATGTCCAAATATTTTGCTAAATTAAATTTACTATAAAAATAATTTTTCATAAAACTAATTGATACATTAAATAAAATTGTAAATAATAAAGACATTTGTCCGGTGCTGACCTGTTCTTCGTAGACGATTTCTTTCTCGATGTCCTTGATGCAGTGGTGGAAGACGGCCTCGTCAAGTCGGAACTCGAGGCGCATTAAATGTGGCGGTGCTCGCTCGAGCAACTGCCGCCAACGCCGCTGCAGTCCCTCCACGGTCGACACAACGCCTGCGCGCTCCGTCTCACTCACCAACTGACAAGGATATGGCCATTTTTATAAAAGAGGGGGCAATATTCATTGGCCGGTTGTTTTGGGGTTGACCCCTTGATTTACGTGCCTGTGAGGTCCGCAGCTGGACACGTATTTCCCCATTAAAGGGGTAATATTAAATAATAATCCTCTAGACTTGACAGACTTGGAGATCGCATTGGAGATGTACTGGGTAGAAAAAAATCTATTTTAAGGAATTGTTTAGGTATTGACACGCTTATGGCCTACGGATCAAGGTAATGCCTGTTATATATTGAAAAAGTGCACGTACCTCGATGAGCTCCCTTCCAGATCGCACCAATTCTGACACAGTTCTCTCATCAGCCCCCTGGAAGAACCTCTTGTGGAAGTCGACGGCTTGTTTGGAGTCGACCCTGTTGTCGGCCAGCAACGCTTCCGCTCTAGACGCCCATTCTTCGACGGCACGCTTTTTTGTTTCGAACTCCTCCCACGCTCGTAACAACCGCTGCAACTCCGCTTCACGGCGTGTAGCCTCCGATGACACGTGAGCGAACCTGCGGTGTTATAATTGATTAATGTTATAATTGCTTTGTGGTACCAGCATAATAACATCGTTACCCCATGTCTACCGGTGAGTGCTGCGAGATTTAGCTAAGGGATGTATCAACATAGCACGCAACAGCGTTATCCTGTTATTCAATCAAAATTTACTGCGATTTCCAAAATGGCTGCCAAGCATGGAGATTATGGCAAATCCCTCCTATTTGAGGAGGAGGCCGTGTCCAACGGTGGACTTCTACGGGCTGATAATAATGATGATGTTGATAAATGCAATAATAGTGTTTGTTCGTTTGCTCTTCTTTGACGTAAAACAGGAATAAAGCGACGTTATTTTTTACATAGATTTAGGTAGATAGTTATGTCTAAATGATATAATAGACTATTTTTTACCTTGAAATAGTGTAACAGTCTCTTTGAAAGCATAAATTTGTAATAAACAGGGCGATAAGGCTAGTATGAATGTAAGGTTCAAAACTAGAAAAACATTTTTAATGAACTAAGCTTCAAAAAGTTAAGCTATATCAAGTTCTATTGCTGTTGAAAAAAAAAAACATATATTTAATTATATTTTATTTTCACTTTTTAGTTCGTCTCTAAATAGTATAAAAATGTAAGTTATGTAATTTATATAAATTAAGTTATCTAAAACCCGACTACTGAAAAATCACGTTTTAAAAAGTTTTAAAGAAAATATGAGGATCGCTGGGTCTCGCTGGATGCAGGTGTCTATGGACCGGTCGCGCTGGAATTCGATTGGAGAGGCCTATGTTCAGCAGTGGACAGCTACGGGCTAAAATGATGATGATGATGAAAGAAAATACTCTCATCTGGAATTGCTATGTAAAAACTATTCAATATTTATCGTCTATTAAATAAACAAATTGCACGTAATATATTTAAATGTATTTAATGCATATTCACAGAGATGTTCAGGGGATAGCCATGGTCGTTTACCACCTACGTAAGAGGTCATAAGCTTTAGGCGAAGTGGCATATGATCGCGGCTATCCTCTGAACATTACTACGAATATGTGTAAAATATATTAAGTATACTACGTTATGTAAGGTTAAGCTCGGATGTAGAACTAATCTGTCTACAATGCAGATTCCCTAACCACCGTTCTTTCAATGCTCTTAAATTCAGCTCTTGGTTCCTGGATACGTACTGCATTATTATCGGATTTCGTGTAAAGATGCAACTGACGGGCATAGCATATCACTTTGTGATGACGTACCTCTCGTTGAGGTGTTTCATGAGAGCGACCTGATCAGTGACGTCGGCACTGCGGTCCGTGTCGGCGGACCTCACGATATTCTGGAACACCTTGTTCTTACTCTCCAGCATGGAGCGGTAGTACGTGGTGCGCGAAAAGAACGACCGGTGGACCTCGTATCGCTCTTCTATCACCTCCCTGGGGATAAAACCATTTAATAATCCCATCAAAATATTTTTTATTAAATTTATAGATATGTACTGACTTAATGTCTCAGGCATTATCTGCCAGTCTGACCATACCATCTCTACCATCAATGTGATGAGCATAAATATTTTTATCCAAGTCGTAGATGTAATTTCTTATATGTTTACTAGAAGTAAGTATATTAAATATCGTGCTTCCTACTTTGAAAATGACAGACTTGTATACAACCGTTTATCCCTTATTTTATCCCCTTAGTAGTGAAATTTCCGAAAAGCCTTTCTTATTGGATGCTTACATCATAAAAGCATCTGCTGCCAAAATTTCAAGTTTCTATCTCTATTATGTATTAGTATTATTTATTATTATGTGAATGTGTCCAGAATATTATTATTATAAATGCTAAGATTTGCGACTCAATCATATCAAGACGGATGAACTATTTTAAATGGAACTCATAGCATGGATATGAGAATACCTCATATTGGAATATCACACATACAATGCCACTATTACTGACTAGATGAACAGGACCGACGGGGCGGGTGCTGGGAGTGCACTGACTCTCCAGACTGTCGGCAAGGTATTCAGCCTTTTCGTTATCATCAAATGCTAAGTTGTCTTGAGGCATTTAGACGAATCGGGGAAGCATATTTTGCACCGTGTCAGATTTGATGACTCGTTAAGCTCTATTAAGCTCTAACACGGTGGAACAATTTTTGGTATTTCGCTCTACCACTGTACAGAAACTAGCGGACGTTGTTACTTTAAATCTTACCGTCTAGTCTCGCCTCCAGACTTCAATGCATCTTCAGCTCTGTCTAGCCACGAGCCGATCTCCTTCTGTCCGCTCTCCAGCGACTCATGTTGAACTAACAGCTGCCTGTATTGGTGCAGCTTCACCGGAACAGTCGCTCGCACGCGGACCAACGCCTCCTTCTGCTGTTTCAGCTTCGACATGTTCGACTCCACTTCGTCCCGGGGCATCTCAGCAATTGCGTTTTGGAGTGTTCTAGAAAATAGTTACATTTAAAATTATCAGTTTGAAGATATCTATTTCTGACTATAAGCTATCGTTCCATAGAACGATTTATTTTTGTAATTCATTAATTCACTAGTAATCCCTACGCTTGCTAGACGCCTCTATATTACTCGTCATTCCAATACACGCAGATTAGTACTGTATAATAAGTAGTAAATATACATTATTAAAAAAAATATATTTGTTGATGATAATGTGAATAAATTTTTATCTTAAAAGCATAAGAAAATGTTAAATAAATAAGGAAGTATTAAATTCTAATTTAATAAATTATAACTGCTATCCTTAATATTTAATGCTGATATACATATTTAATAATGATAATGATGATAGTGGCGCAGCGTGGGCACGGTACGCCCAGGGGTAAACCGAGTATAGTAAGTAGTCCTTATTTAGATATTTATTTATTTATTTTATTTTGTGCTGAAATGATGATGATTTAGATATTTAAATTGAAAAGGTTCTAAAATTTACAGGAAGTTTTTGACTGAAATAAATATTATATTGTATATTGTACAACATTCAATATTTGACAGCTGATCGTTATTATCTTGTTCGCCATTTGTCTATAAATTGTTTCGAATGTGAGAGCCCTCCAAAGCTTTCTTATAATCTACTAATCTAATCTCTAATGATTATCAATAAAACAAACTTTTAAATAAAGAAATATTATTTATCGAAGGTTTTTCTTCCGCTTATTGAGATTTAGATTACGACATATTATTAGTTCAGTTATTCTCTTTAGATTACAAGATATTATTATTAATTATGAAATTTCTTCACCCCCAATAAATGGAACACGAAGCGGGCCGTTCCGACCGCCCCTGCTAGGTCACGCGATTGAATATAAAAATCTATATCCATCTAATAAATTAGCCATCGAACGCCTGCCGAATTTCTCAGAGCAATTCCTGTCCAGCCCTCTAACTACACGTTATTTATTTTTATATGTTAATTTTTATACTCATAAATTATTATTTTTGTCATAATTATGTACATTTGAGCTTGATATGTTTACTCCAAATACTACTGGATTTCAATTTAAATATTATGAGTCTTCGTATACATGATACCGATGCATTGGATTGTAGGTAGTAAAATATCATTTAGTATCAAGTATTCAATTGCTAGCTTAATGTAAAAAGGAGCTCGAAAACCTCCCAAGACATAGGCCATGTTACAACAGGACATTGACAGCGTGTAGATAACTTCAGGCTGTTGTGTTGTCTCCTGAACCTGAAGAACATCGTGCTGTAATGTCAGCAGCGGTCTTCTCATTATGATCTGACCGTAACTGATCAGCGTATAACCTGGTATAAAAATTAATGTATAACATGTGACATTCTCAATATAAAATGAACGACGAACCTGCTGATAGTTTTGAATAATTCCTCGTGCTGTTCAATATTTGAGTTCAGTTGGTGCAGCTGATCGATGTAGGCCTGGATGTCCGCGGTGTTCGCTCTTGGTTGGCGGTTCAATAGGTTCTCAGCTTCGGCCAGCCAAGAGTCCAGGGTGCGCACGCCGGCCGCCAGCTCACGACGGTTGCGGAGCGCATCCCCACCGCGGACATAGCTAAAATAAACACAATTTCAGGATTTTAGCTGTAGTATTCAACATTAGACTATATCGTCATCATCATCATCATCTCAGCCCAAAGATGTCCACTGCTGAACATAGGCCTCCCCCAAGGATTTCCAGAAAGATCGGTTTTGCGCTGCCCTCATTTAGCGGTCTCCCACAACCCTAACCTAGACTATATACTAATACCCAACCCGATATTTCCTGTTTTCCATAGTTTTACAACTATCAACAAGTCTACAATATGCACAATTTACAGACTTAAACTAGGTCATTTCTGTACTCCGGTGTTCCCTGCTAAATTCAGGATCAGGAGTACCGCTTTATGCGTATGCGGATCCGACAAAGGACACATGAAATTTATTTATTTTTTCTGTTGCCCTAAACTAAAATATTCTCTCCATAACAAACGCCGCCGCCATTCCTCTACCTTATGATTAAAAATACCACTTTTTATTTAAAAAAATATGAAGTGATATATAATACAAACCTACAAACAAAATGTGACAAAGCGCAGATGTACTCACCGCTCGGCTTCTTCCCAGACGCGCTCCCATCGCTCAGTGATCTCCACGTACTTCCTCTTTACTTCAGAACTTATTTCCTCTGAGCAGGTCGCAGCCAGGAACCCGGCTGCATTCCCTAACAGCTGATGTCTCTCTTTCCAAACGGTTAAGTCTTGGAAGAATTCCAGTCTTTCGTCCTCAGAAACTCTCAGCATGTGCTGAGCTTTGTCTAACCAATTTGTGAAGTCATCAGATAAAGCATTCCAGCGCTCCCAATGAGCGATTACTTCTTTTAGAACACTTCGAGCACACCTGACATCAGAAGCCACTCTTTTCCAAGTCTCCGAAACATCTTTTAAAAACGAATCGATGTCCCTCACTTCAGTCCTATCTACTTCACAAACTCTTTTGTATTCTTCAGCTACTTGCTTTATATCAACGTAAGCTCTATCGAACTCCTGGAAAATCTTATTCTTAGTCACGAAATTGTCATAATCGTCTAATAAGGCACGCACGTGGTCGATACGCCCATACTTGCCAGTCCAGGCGGCAAGTTTGAGTTTAGTCAATTCTGTGAAGGCTACGATGCAACATTTATGCTCGAGGTACTTTAATCTGGCTTTCCTTTGTGGAGCCCTGCGACTGACTGTCTCAAGGCGTTGTTTCATATCTTGGAGTCGTTCGTTGGGTATTCTGGCAGCATCCGGGGATCTCAAAGCCTCCTCGAATCTATCAACAATTTCTGGTAGACCAGCGAAGAATCCACTATGCTCCTCTAGCTTCTCGCTAATGATTGCAGCCGTTCTCTCGTCTAAGCTTGTGGGTATTTCGTCAAAGTATAAAAGGTATTCAGCTCTCGCAAGCCACTCGCCCACCGTTCTGAAGTCTCCGGGTAGTTCGGAGTCCAACATCCACAACCATCTCCTGTGCAGTCGTTCGAGTTCGATCCACAGGGTGACGAGCTCGCGCCAGGACCTTGGCGCTATGGCCACAAGACTCTGAGTATACATAAGTTTCTCGAGTTTCGAGTACGTAGGTTCGCGGAGGAGCCTGTCGTTTTCGGCGCGAATGTAGTCATCGTAGTTCCGCGATAGTGTTCGCGTGTCGTATTGCCTTTGAACGATGGTGACGCGCTCCGTCAGCCACATTCTAAGAGATTCGTACTCCTCTTGTACTGCCGCTACGGCGTCCGGGCCTGTTGTCTGTTGAAAAAGGATAAGCATTTTTGAGTGATATAATCCTTAGGTGATAATTTTATAGTGTTAAAATGTGAACATGAACAGTGAGTATGGTCTATAAAACTTAACGGGCTTTGGAGCGAGTTCTTGAAGATTATTTTTCAGATAAAACCCTGAATGATGATATCCGTCAGGTGAGACTTAAATGAGAGCGAAGTTAATAAGCTAAGGTAGTAATGGACCTTGCAGGACCAATGGCAGATGAGCAGATAAGTCCTTAAGAGGAGAACACGTTTCAGCAAACGCAGGGTGGGAGACCCTCCAGCCCGTTGGAGTAGTGGTTTGATAAAGAATTCAGAGAATCAAGTATTGTA
>WUAW01000080.1:22384-34194 GCA_017165845.1 Thaumetopoea pityocampa | reverse complement strand
TCCTCTCATTGGCCATTAGGCCACCAGCGTTATCCTGTTATTAAATCAAAATCCACTGCGATCTCGAAGATACCTGCCAAGTGTAGAGATTATGGCAATACCCTCCTATTTAGGGAGGAGGCCCATGTTCTCGAGCTGATGATGATGATGATATGGTGTAGAAAGGTTTTACATAAGATATTAAGATTCGTTAATATAACTTCGTGTAATCATTTATCTGTACATACCTGCTATCACGTCTTTTTCCCTGGATATCCGACGGGAAATCGAACCCCGGTCTCCCGCGTGACAGGCAAAGATACCTGACCACCACTACCGGACCACTATACTACATGACAGGCGAGTATATTAACCACTATACTACCGAAGAATTGGGGTAAGCAGAGACCACTTCCTTACATTTGCTAGGAGGTAAATGGATATCCGTAGCCCACTTTTCGCTTCCGTGGGTAACGAGACGCCTCGGGTGGCAAACCACGACGCTACCGACGCGTTTATCTGTAAGTACTACATAAATATGTCATCAACATTATTAGGCAGTTAAAGTCCATTTCTAAAAATAAACTTCCTCTATAAAAGCCGTAATCTGCACGCTTGTCAAGCGTCATGAAGATTGCAGTATTTGTTCTTTAAATTTCAGGATATCGCTGCTCCATTCGCCTGGTGGGTCCTACAGCTAGTTCTCACAGCATTTACGGGAAGAGATGGGGTGTCGCTGTTACACCAGCGCCACACAGCGAATATGTGTCGATATAAAATTTCTAACTAAGCCCTACTTATTATTCTAATCAAACTTTATCTATCTGTACTATTATAAAATTGTTAAATGTCAAATTTTGTAAACCAAGGATATTTAAAATGAGACTATTCAGATCGACTAATTAAGAGCTTCTAAAACCAAATCCGTCGATGTTTGTTTGTTTGAGCTACACGCAGAAACCTTCGGGCAGATTTTAGTCAAACTACAACAGTCTTAAAGATACCATTCTGACTTAAATAGCGTGGTGTGTTTCATCAAAATCGGTTGAGAAGAACTGAAGATACAGCTTGATCCCTGTTTTAGTAGCCACCATTAAGGTACGAGAGCTCAATTAAAAGAGCTTCTAAGGCTTTTTATATATCTGTCGTGGGCAAAAGCTAGTAAAAATATATTATTTGGCATATTATATAAAATTTCAAACCTAATTATATTGACTAAAATATTATTTATATTTTGTCCCTACAGTATGACCACTGTCGTTTGATCACTCTAAAGATATGGAAGCTTGCGAATTTGCCATTGCCCCGTTTGTTATTTTGCATAATGTAAATATAACTAGCGGGTAGTAAACTTCCCAAGATAACATCTCAAGATAAAATCGTTGTATGTATTTTATTTATCGTACTAATAGAAGCAGTGATAGCCGAAAGGTATAACCATTCAGTGATGGGTCTTAAATCACGAGTTCGGATCCAAAGCAAACCTCTAACATTTCGAAATTTTATGCGTATTAATAAATTAATACTTACTTTTCACTCGCTTCGAACTATTAAGGAAAATATCTTTAGGAAAACTACATNCGACCACTGTCGTTTGATCACTCTAAAGATATGGAAGCTTGCGAATTTGCCATTGCCCCGTTTGTTATTTTGCATAATGTAAATATAACTAGCGGGTAGTAAACTTCCCAAGATAACATCTCAAGATAAAATCGTTGTATGTATTTTATTTATCGTACTAATAGAAGCAGTGATAGCCGAAGGGTATAACCATTCAGTGATGGGTCTTAAATCACGAGTTCGGATCCAAAGCAAACCTCTAACATTTCGAAATTTTATGCATATTAATAAATTAATACTTACTTTTCACTCGCTTCGAACTATTAAGGAAAATATCTTTAGGAAAACTACATGTTTATGAAATTTTTTTCGATGGCATATGAAGTCTGATAACTTGCACAAGGACAGAGTGGTGAAAGAAAGAAAGAAAAAGTTTATTTTACACAGCCAAAAGAAAGATACAGAAAAAAGAAAACAAAATAACTGTACCAAATGGGAACCCAGCTCCGCATGATGCAGGGCAGTATATCCGACGCTGGTGTACTGCTGGATCTCTAGTCGTGTCGCTCAGACATCGAGCGTACCACATATCCTCGTATTTAAATATGTACTGTGATATGTACCCCTAAACTGTATAAATGGAGGGTGTGAGATGTGTGTGTAGACATCTATCTATCTACACTATTATAAAATTCTTAAATGTTGTTTTTAAATCAAAGAAATTTAAAATAAATTACTCAGATCGACTAATTAAGGGCTTCTGTCTGAAACCAAATCCGTCGATGTTTGTTTGTTTATTCGAACTTCACACAAAAACCAGCAGATGGAGTTCAGTAAACTTTCACAGTCTTTAAGTTACTATTCTGACTTAAATACTGCGGCATGTTTCATCAAAATCGGTCCAGTAGAATTGAAGATACAGCTTGANACCGCTGTTAAGGAACGAGAGTTCAAGTAAAAGTGGACTATGGCTTTTTATATAAATCTATTATTGTTTCGGGATTTTTCACGAAGAGGAAAGTCGACACTCACGCGGGCGGAGCCGCGGGCAGAAGCTAGTACGTATATAATAATAAAGTGGTAGAGGCTTCTTACACTAGATAATGGATAATAGAGCATGTAAAATATTGAGTATCTATTGAGTAGTAGACTATAGCCTAATACATATTATAGACTCATTCTGAAAGGAGACTCGTCTCCTATATTCGAACTATAGAAGGATTGATGGTAGTGGTATGAAATGTACTAAATATGATGAAACCGTATTAACCTACAAAATATATTAAAAATAATACCACCTGTCGACTCCACGGCTGGCCCTCTCCAGTCAGTGTCCTTCCCAACGCAAAAGCCTCGAGCGTTTATGAGCTGTGTATATATACATAATGTATAGGTACTTTATAGATTCAAGCAAATTAAACATTTCACGGCTTTAATTTTTATTTGTCCAGTTAGATACTACTTTTATGTAAGAAATATATTATAAGTATTACTTCATCATCAACATCATCATCCGTGGAAGTCCACTGTTGAACAAGAGCCTCCCCCTTAATAAAGAAGGATTTGCCATAATCTTCACGCTTGATATGCGTCTTGGAGATCGTTGATTTTCAAAGCATCCACTAGTGGAGAGGGAGTGACCTGTGACGCTATTATTAAGCCAGAGCCACACAGCAGAATTATTACCGTTTGTCAAACGACATAAATCTCGGGCCAATAGTGACCCGGACTTTTACAAGGCATGCACGGGGCCGAACCCAACACGTAGAGGCCCTTTGACAGTTTAATATGACATGTGATGTGACACCATCCGACGATTATCACTGTGTGCACTATATGAATGCACGCGAGGACAATCCCCGGTCAGTGCAAGGCGATACGAAAAGGGGACTAAAAGGGACTGGGGCTATTGGGTTGATATGCTAGTGCACAGGGTACTCAGGACCACGGAGGGGACTATGGCGTCTGCCCGACACAATGTTGAAAATACGGATAAAATGGGTGTGGAACGGTGACTCGCCACTCTAACACATTACTGGACCCCGAAACGGTTGCACGCAAGAAGCAACAAGAGGCCAACATTTGAAGAGTGGCTTAAGGGGGGAGAGGTGTCACTGGACTTTAAACTGTGCGATCAGTTGCACCCTCAGAGGGTCCCATCACGTACTGCCCACTCACCACTTACGTTCCACATCCACCCTCGAGCATAATGCTCTCGCGACTCTACTCCGGCTGGCCAACGAAGACAAGCCAGAGGTGGGGGATCTGTTCCTCGTCAGTTTTCACTCTAGCCGGCCAGTAAGGCAAGCCGGAGATGAAGAACAGGTCCTCCCCCGGGATTCAGGTCAAACGGTTATAACGTTTTGTTTGTATGTACCCTAAGTAAGGTATTATTATTTGTTACTCTTAGTATAATTACATAATTCCAAAGTTAGTCAAAGTTATAATAAATTAACGAGTGGTACTCTTTAGATGTTTGAATTGAAACAGTTGAAAACAGTTATGTTTACAACAAATATAATAAGTTTCCAAGCAAGACTACCAACCACTGTTGCCTGTGCAAGTCCGACCCGAGACTCGCCCAGTCTTGGTCTCACACCAGTAAATCAGGTTTTATTGGTATTGTTCTTTATTCTACTGTATCTTCCTACTGCTTCCAAGATAAGTAGTACCCTATATCCTATAATCCTTTTCCTAAATTCCATATTCCTTGCTCAATACACCTTTCCTACTTCATCCTTTTTTCCTTTCTTGTTCACTAAGCCGTGGGAACGCAATGAGGAACTTTAACACTTTTGAACCTTATAACATGGCGGCGTCATGGTTCATCACCCGACACGTTTCGTTGCCCGCGGGGGCGATTTATATAGAAATAGCTAAAACCCGCGACTTCGCTATGTGATGGTGATGATAATAATTCTTAGTCTATTTTCATCATCGGTATCGTATCTATCTTTCTGCCAGTCTTGCATACAAGACCAAGATTGTTTTTACATACATACAGTCACGCCTTTTTCCCGCTGGGATAGGCAGGGACCACTTCTTTCCATTTGCTACGTTCCTGAAATCTTTCGCTTCTTCTACTTTCATCAACGCTTTCACACACGCTCGTCGATTGCGGGTACTCCTGACCTGGCCTTTCCTCAACACGACTTCAATTTGGTCAAGATACGTTCGCCTGGGTCGACCCCTACCGATTTACCCACTCAGACTCGTCTTATAAATCTGCTCCGTGAATCATCTTTCATCTATCCTCTCTGTGTCCGAACCATTTAAGCGTTCCTTTCTCTATCTTTGTCACTACATCTTCTTTCATACTACAAATTTCCCTTATTTCACTATTTACTTTTTGATCACCACTATTATCAGCTATTTACTAAAGAGACCGATTCATGAGAAATTTTGAAATGTTTGATTTGAGACATCAAAGTCAGTATCTAATATATATACAGTTTATTTGAATAGTTGGCAATTTTAATAGTTTTAACTTAACACTTTGTAGTTAACATAACGGTAAATATTGCCTCGCGTACCTGTGAAACTGTGTTCATAACTAAACTTCACTCCTTTGATATCATTATAATTGCGGTTTCGTCTAACTTTATCTGAGATTAAAAGACCCTTCGGCTATTTATCTTGGCAAAAAATATGTCGAACCGATACTCCGTGTTCTGTATTTTGTGTGTAAACACTTTAAGAATCCATTAAATTATTTTGAAAATGTGTGTTCCGTTATTTTTCCACTTTAATCTCAATCTACTTGGTGTTTAATTTTTTTGTAAAATTCACTAGCGTGCATTGGTTGTCGGAATACATACCAAATGGAGCAAGTTAAATAAAGGATACAAGAAAAGAGAGATACATACGTACATACACTCACGCCAGTATCCCATAAAGGTAGGCAGAGACCACAGTTCGCCACATACCATGATCCTAATACACATCTCTCGCCTCATCCACATTCATACATATTTTCATATACTTTCTTCGATTAAGGTGCTACGAACTTGACCTTATTGAAACAAGTTGTCGATTCAAGGCAAGGCACTTCTGAAGTAATAAAAGTATACTTTATTACTTTAATTGTTTTTTTTTTGTTCAAATTTGTTAAGAGCTACGACAAAGAAAATAATTTAGGAAAAAATTCCATATTCCTTGCTTAATACACCTTTCCTACCTCACGCTCTTTCCTCATCTCGTGGCAATGTAATGAGGAACTGTAACACTTTTGAACCTTATAAAATGGGGTTGTCGTAGTTCGCCACCTGACACATGTTGTTTCCCGCGGGGGCGAAAAGTGGGCTACGGATAGTCACTTTGCTACATCAAACGATCGCAGCAAGTGGAAAGAAGATCTCTGCCTACCTCAACTCTGCGGTAGTATAGTGGTCAGTATACGCCTGTCACGTGGTAAACCAGAGTTCGATTTCCGGCCAGAGAGCAAGGGAAAAAGGCATGATTGTATGTATGTACGTAGTCGGTCCCATAATGAACTGGTCTGATATAGTTCTATGCGACTTGTCGATACATGTTATGTTGCATCGAATAGTACATTTATCGTGCAATTTATATACGAACGCGCAACGACATGAAACGCGTAGTCTCAGTTTAGCAGTGGTTTGAACAAGAGTCGCGTATTTCTTCAAAATATCGAAAATTGAGTACCGAAGCGTCATAAGGTTTCTGTTTAAAGAAGGCTTATCCCCCGCCCAAATAAAAGAACGGTTAGATGGTGTGTTTAAGGAGTCTGCCCCCTCTTATAGCACAGTGAAATATTGGATGAAAGAGTTTCGCCTCAGGAGAGAAACCATCGAAGACATCGGCCATGACGGTCGACCCGTGGAAGTGCTCACTTCCGAAACTATTGCTCTAATCGAAGAGGGGGTTTTAAGTGACCGCCGTTTGAAGACTAGAGAAATTGCAGCTAGACTTAGGCTCTCTAAAAGTACCAACTATCGTGCAATCTGTAAACATCTTCATATGAAAAAAAGTCAGTGCAAGATGGATTCCGAAACTTCTTTCAGCTGTTCAGAGACAAGAGAGAGTGCGCTGTGCTTCCGAGTATTTGGATCTTTATGGAGAAAACCCAAAGAATGTGATCGAGCGACTAGTGACTGGTGATGAAACTATGGTCTTGTATTATGATCCAGAAAGCAAGCGTAAGTTAGTGGAATGACGTTATAAGGTTAAAAAGCCACCCAGAAAGGCAAAGGTGCAACAGTCCACCAAAAAACTCATGTGCACAATCTTTTGGGATTTCCAAGGTGTTTTGATGGCGGATTTTAAAAACGCAATACAGTCGTAAATGGCGAATATTATGCTTTATTAATATATAAATTGCGAGACAATAAAGGAGAAGCGCAGAGGCAAGCTGTCTAAAGGCGTCCCATTGCTTCACGACAACGCCCCAGGTCACACTGCCGGTGTTTCGAAGGATGCAGTTCGTCAATGCGGGTTCACGGAACTGGAACATCCACCTTATAGTCCTGACATGGCCCCGTCCGATTATTATTTATTTACAAATTTAAAGCGCGACTTAAGAGGAAGAAAATTTTCAAGCGATAAATAGATATGAATATGCAGGCGGCCGTCTTCAGTCATTTTGAAGACAAGGATTGTGCTTACTTTTATAAAGGCCTGGAGATGTTGGTTCACAGATGTGAGAAGTGTATCAGTATTAGTGGAGATTATATTGAAAAATAAAATTGGTATCGTTTTATTTTCTTCGTTTCTTCATAGTTAGGCCAATTCATTATGGGACCAACTACGTATGTTTAATCATAATTATTTATATATTAGGTCACATTATCTGTCCATTATGATATATCTATTACTATATATTATATGGTGACTATAAAGGGACACGATTATTTCTTTCTATTCGGTTGCATTCTATGGAGGTGCTTGGAACTCTTGATTAAGGCATTTGTTATCATTAATTTGTAATATTTTGTATTTAAATCTGTTTATATAAAAATCAACCGCGGTGCGTTAGTCTCGCAAAAGTTCGAAACGCCTCGACTGATTAATTTTTTTTGTTTCGTTCACGTCAATAAATAAAATTAGGAAAAGTTCAAGGAATTAGGAAGAGTGCAAGGAAATCGAAAATATTGTTTTAAGTGGTACGAAGTTCACCAGGTCAGCTAGTTTACTTATAAATTACGATCGATAAAAAGTATAGTGATCAAAGTGCCGATTATTGTGAAACACTTACTTTTTATTAAATAAATTTATATTTACATTAATTAAATTAATATTTTCACACAGTATTACAGCACATAGCTCGCAGAACCGATGAACGTCGGGATCTTAAGTGCTATTGCTAGCTAGAACTAATCTCAAACCAGAAAGCGTAATGCCGGTTGAACCCCGACTAGATGAACCAATGACTTGGTGAATCGATGGATGCAGGCGGCTCTTAGCCGCTCGGTGTAATGATTATTAGAGGAGGCCTATGTCCAGCAGTGGACGTCTGTCGACTGATATAATGATAATATGGTGATTTTTTTTTAACGAAAATATCAGACGTCAATTATTTAAGTACCTAAATATCTTTGGGAACTTACAGGTTGACGACAACGCCATCTAATGTCATAAATACGAACCGGCCTAAGTTCGTAGCTGTAATCTGTCTTAATGAATATTTCTTGAAAATTAATTGAAAAGCATGTAAAACGAGAACATTAAAATGTATTAATTGTATAAAATATTATTTTAAATACTACAAATGAGCCAGATATTAGAACTGTAAAATATTATTAATTTGCACACACGCCATGGCTGTAACAGAAACGATAAAACAAAGTTGACAAAACCCTTAAAAAATATGCACAAATATATNAAAAATATCAGACGTCAATTATTTAAGTACCTAAATATCTTTGGGAACTTACAGGTTGACGACAACGCCATCTAATGTCATAAATACGAACCGGCCTAAGTTCGTAGCTGTAATCTGTCTTAATGAATATTTCTTGAAAATTAATTGAAAAGCATGTAAAACGAGAACATTAAAATGTATTAATTGTATAAAATATTATTTTAAATACTACAAATGAGCCAGATATTAGAACTGTAAAATATTATTAATTTGCATACACGCCATGGCTGTAACAGAAACGATAAAACAAAGTTGACAAAACCCTTAAAAAATATGCACAAATATATTTTCGTGTTTTGTACATACACACACTCATATCTGTATTCCATAAGGATATGCAGATACCACAGTTCGCCATATACTAGGACCCTGACACACCTCTTTCGTGTCATCCACATTGATACATATTTTCATAAACTTTAATCAATTAAATGAGCTATTAACTTAACCATTTTTTGAAACAGACTATTAATTTGATCAAGGTAGCTTTTGCCAGGGTGCCCTCTTCCGATACTTCCACTCACATTTGTCCGGTATATTCGTTTCTTCATTCAAATTTCACTCATCCTTTCTAAATGACCAAACCATTGGAGAATTCCTTTCTCGATCCTTGTCAACACATTATACTTCAACTTACACCGATCCCTTATCACGCCATTCCTCAGCCGATCAGTCAGGGAGACTCCACAGATACTCCGCAGGGAACGTACTTTCACCCCATTCACATGCCTGGTTCTTCTTTTGCCATAAATCTCATGTTTTGTAACAGCTAAAATGTATAAATAGCACTTTGTTTAGATGTGAAATACTTCATAGTTAAACTGTAAATAAATGTTAAATAAAACCTTTTAACATTTTAATTAGGCACAATCATAATTGATTGAGTGAACCCAAATTGTATTATTTTATCCATATTTATGTAGAAAAGAACTTCAAATTAAGTAAAAATGGTGACATTATATTTCGAGAGCACAAATTAGTTACTTTTTATGTCATGGAGCGACGCTTTAGTTCCTCTAATTACTGGACTCTATAGTTAAATTATTGTGGTAATACAGAGAGCTCAAAGCGAATAAATATAATAAACAATTAATTTGGACGTTTAACACGTACCTATATAGTCTTATGTCTAATGACTTTTGATAGGAATATAATTTAACTACGGACCTGAACACACGTATTCCTAACATTTTAATATGCGCCCCCTGTTATATATTATTTAAACTACATTTGTCTTTAGGAAACGAAAACGGAAACTAATATCAATGTAAAGTATACAAAATATGTTATAGGTATGTAATAGACCATGTTTGAACCATGGGCAAAGTCGTAAGATACCAAGTCCTTTATTTCAGTCGGCTAATAAAATAAAACCAACGTAATTATCAGCAGCGGGGCAATAATTTTAATATACCACTGAATTTCTGATTACTCCATCATAGCGATCAGCTTTTCTAGATAATACCATGTAAACTGTATAGAAGGCGCTATTACACATTAAATTTTTAACAAAAAATCATTTTTATTGTAGCACTGAAAATAAGTTACCTATATAATACTGATGAAATAATAACTCCAAAAAATAATTGATTTAGTAAAAATAATTCATTTAGTCTCAGCTTATCAGATAATTATAACGACGTTACGTTACATTATGCACAGAGAGGGTCACTTGTCAACAGGGTTCCCAATATTATTGTACGATATTTACATAGAATTTGTATGCGGCCTGAATTCCATCATTCTCCCATATATAATACGTTTTCCTCCCGACTGTCCCAACTTTTAAGTCAGGGTCTCCGTTTTTTTTTTTGGATAAAATGCGTCTGTTGGGCTTGTTAAGATTACAGATTGCCATCAGATATCATCCCCGTAAACCCTCACAATTCATGTAAGTGACCAGTATTGTTGACACACCAATCGAGATCAACAGTTTTCCATGCCTCACAAAACACGGAGAAGATAGTTGAGACGAGACCATAACTCTTACGCTACCATGTTCTACAGCAATTATGATCACCATCGATATACCCGTGCAGGTGCAATGCTGGACATAGGCCTGTTCATTGAAAACGGGGCAGTTGTACTGGAAATCACAGCAGATACTGATTGTATATCAGGATAACGTTGCTGTCCATTATTCTGATGTAAAAGTAAGGATAATGCTAATGTAAGAGTTCTGGAGATCATCCGCGTTATAATGGACATATTTTAATACCTCTGGCAATTCATTTATCATCAACACAAACAATTCAAGGTCAACATCATCTGTAATTTGCTCCTAGAAAAATGATCTTGTGCATAGTCAACTTAAGTACTTTTACCGGAGTAGACAATGTTGCAACTTGTCTATGCTTCTCAGTCTTGAATCTAAACTGTCGTTCGATACTGGAACTACCTGTGTGTAGTGTGTGTGTGTGTGTGTGTGTGTGTGAGCGTGTGTGTGTGTGTGTGTGTGTGTGTGTGTGTGTGTGTGTGTGTGTGTGTGTGATCTCCCACCTGCCAGGGTATATAATAATAATATATTGTGGACACATTTTTTCATACATATTGATCTAGCTACACAACGATATACTTATATAGATAAAATGCTAATACATTCATAGATAAACTTCCATGACTCGGGTACAAACATTCGTGATCATCACATAGTTTGTCCCTACCAGGTTCGAACCCAGGACCAATTGGCACATAAAGCAGGGTTATTGCTACTAAACCAATCAGTCGTCAATATGGCTGCATGTATAATAATGTTCCTTGACATGGGTTCATATGCTATTCATCCGCTTGCAAAGAAACCTAATAAGTTTACCACTGGACCGTGTACTCAACATATGGTTATCGTTAATCCGCGAATTGACAGAATGTCTAAAAAATAAAATTAATAATTTAATATTAATGGTATATCGATAAAAACTCAAAACAATACAAATATGAGAAAAAAAATGTATTTAATTTTGCGTTGGAAATTTTGTTTTATCTGTGAGTCACGTGATCGGATACGCTCATCAGAAATTGTGACGTCTACCTTCAATAAAATTAGAAAATTTGACGACGTTGTTAGTTCATCACACTCTTGCATTTTATTACTTTTTATATATATTATTATAAAAAATGTTAAATGTCAAATTTTCAAATATCAAAGATATTTATAAACAAAGTACTCAGGTCGACTAATTAAGGGCTTCTGAAATCGAATCCGTCGATGTATGTTTGTTTGTTCAAGCTTCACGCAAAAACCAACGGGTAGATTTTGATAAAACTATTACAGTTTTAAAGGTACTTAATTAATGCGGCATGTTTCATCAAAATCGGTTCATTAGAATTGAAGATACAGCTTGATCCCTGTTTTAGTAGTCGCCGCTTAGGTACGAGAGGTCAAGTAAAAGTG
>WUAW01000080.1:8174-22368 GCA_017165845.1 Thaumetopoea pityocampa | reverse complement strand
AAAATTATATGATTGTGTCGAGATTTCACATGTAGCGGAAAACCGACAATCACGCGTCATAACATACACCAAAGCTCTTGTAAATGTATTTCTTTTATTTCTTTACATTGACAGATGGTTTTAAACATTACTTTTTGACACTATAAAAATAATCTTCAATGAACAAGGAGGTTTACCCTCATACATTTACTAATTCTACATTTATTAATTTCTAAGAGTATAAAATCACCAGAGAACTAATGAGTGGAAGTTTTTCAGATATCACTTTGCTGTTTCTTTGAGGATTATACTTGGATATATGTAGTTGCAAATAAAAAATATTTTCACATTAGTACTTTTATCGTTTTATTTCTCTACAGAGTTCTTTTCGCCATTGAATACCACAGTATTAAATATGGTGCCCAGAACCCAAGACCGAAAAAGATTGAAAATACAGCTGTTGCAGCGTACCTGGAAGGTTAAATAGTTAAGTAATCATTATCGTCATATCTGTCCACAAACGTTCATTGTCGGGCATACGTCTCTTCTTATGATCGCCAAACCGAACGGCTATGAGCAGTCTGCACCCATTGATTACCTGCGTCCTTAAATCATAAGACACCCTTACATTACGCTTCTCATTATATTCTCCAGTTCAACATAACAGGGCTCTAATATTGACCGGTTTTGCGAACTATATAATTTAGCATAAAAATGGTGCATAGTAATATAAAAAAATTGGGATAATCCTACTAAAGAAGTCCGGCTAAAATTCCAAAATGTTTCTACACTCCACCCTTCTCATGATTCTTAACAGAACTTTATAGCAGATAGTTTATAATAGAGAGGGAGTTATGAAATAATATGAAAGTTTAATATTCCTTATGCATAATTTATCACTGATCCATAGTATTGTTCTGAGAAGATCCCTGAAAGAAACTAAAATCTTTACAAAATATGGTGATTGAGGCAAATTACTTAATTTATATAAATAGGATCATATCCTTTGTCGTATAATAGCAGTTATAACTAAATAATACTAACCGATTAGGGATAGAAAAAGGCATATTGTCGAATGGTTGTGGTGGTCCATCGTCATGGTGGCCAAACCTTTGCAGTCTCGATGGTGTGTATATATCACCAAGTACTGTTTTAGCACGGATAGATCCAGTTATAAAAGATCGTAAGCCAATCATATTTAGTAATAAAGAAATGCACAATGGAAAATTAAGATCCAGTGAAAATGAAATGACAATTTGTGTCAAATATTTTTACGATTTTGGAAGAATAGATTTTTTAAATAAAATACCAGAGATATTTAAGCTTCCAATTATTTTCAGCCAGCAAGTAGCGATTAAACGCTAACTGAGTCTACACAGACACAAAACCAGGAAAATGCTATCTTTTTTGATACATGTTTAATCCGGTTTTCGCAAATTTTGTGGGCACTTACGGACATAATTACGTTGATATAAAATAAAAATTTAAAAAGCAAAACAATCTGACATCGGCTAGTGCAAAAAGCGGACTGAAGAGCTAGCTAATACTTCACTTTTACAAAATGTAGTATTTGTAATGTTTAACATTGATGTAAAATCAAATTGTAGATATTTTTAAGGACGAAATCCTATTTTTTCCTAATATTACTAGCTGTTGCTAATGGTTTTTCGGATTCTTACCAATTGAGTAACCATTGCGATGTGTACTCCTTCCAATTCCAATTTCTGTATTAAGTATGACCCCAACGTTTACTGATGATTCTGCCAACGACAATGTGTACTCCTTATTTTATTTTATTCAGTTATTGTTTTGACAATGACATTGACAAATGACTTTTAATATAACCTAGTCGTGTAATCAGAAAATGATTTTGTAAATTCGTTATAATTTAATCATCAATGTAAAAATATAAGAATGCTATCATTAAAAAGAGTGCCCACAATATCTGTTTCGAAACTTCAATCAAAACTACATCTAGTTTTAAGAAATGGTGTTGTGGACATGCAAACTTATGAACGAAGTCATAAAAATTTACTGAGTTTGTGCAGATCTTTTTCTGTTATTCATAACTTCACAAGTAAATCAAATAATCCGGTAAGTACATATTTTTATGTTTATGATGCTGATTCTATCAAAAATTTTATACTTAATTTCGTACCACATCTATAATACAAAAAATACATTTAACAAAAATTAAATTCACTAAACAGCTTTCCCTTTATCTCTACACTAGGCCAATCTCTCTGGTGGGATTGTGTAAAGCCATTTCTTCAGCTCTTACTAAAATCGTTACAGTTATGTTGCAGTAGAATTGATCATGACATAATATTTTAACAAGAAAAATATTGTGCAATGTAAAATATGTTATTTTTACACTATTTAACATTTGACTGAGTAGTAGATATTGTGAGATAAATATACCCATGATGATGTTGATGGTGATGTCATCGGTTATGGTTTGTAGTGTGGCAGGAGTGGCAATATTAGAAAAGGAAAGATCTTCCAACCAGATGGGTGATATGTCTGGTGGGGCCTGCCACTGTTCCAACAGTTGATGTCGGGATGATATACATATACTAAGTCACTATTAGACTTCATTCCCATGATTTAGACTTCTAATGTTGTCACTCAAGAGTGGTAACATCTGTTGAGAATGAATGAATGAATGGTACTATGTAATGAAGTTTGTCATCACACAGATAAATCCTGAGAAAAACCATGATTAATAATACTAGATAAAATACATAAATATAACAATACATATGTAATAAAAACAGGAGTTTAAAGAAAAATATTGCTTATTATTTTTCGAAGGAAATTAAGGGGTGCCTTAATTCCTTAATACCAAAAGTGGTCTATATTGAACCCTGAGGGTTGATAATGACTTCACTACACTTAGAAATTTATATCCATCAAAGTGAGTGGCACTATCATTATTATCATTATCCCCAGTCCATATTAATTCCCACTATGGGGCCACGGACACCCTTGATCAGAATGGGGATTAGGCCATAGTTTACCATGGTGTATGTGCCTAGTGTGCATTGATAGACTATACCAGCACTATACCACATACCACTTTAGTGGTACTATATCAGTTGTCAAAAATACATTTGAAGTTGATGAATTCTTAAAAATTCATTATTAACTAAGTAGGGGGTCTAACCAAAACTGATACAGCAACTGATATATGAGGAAAAAAATTTGGAGACACTGGTTTATAAGTTTCCGAATTGTGGAAAATGTGTCATAGATTTAAGTCATATTTTCATATTTAAAAAGTTGTTTCTTGATTATTAGTAACAAGTTATTTAATGATTATTAAGTATAATGAATAGAGTTTACTATTCATGTAAATTTTTTTGGCATTGTTATTTAGCATCAATAAAATAACTTTTACATTTAGTAGAGTCTAATTTTCAACAAAATATCATTACAGCAACTTCGTCACTTTAATTTGGAGTATAAAGCAGCCTGTGCATTATTGAAGAGATCAAACTTACCAAGTTTTAACTCTGTTGTTAGTAATGGATCACCTGTGTGTGGTTTTCACACATCATCAACAAATAATAAGGAGCAGGATGATGATAAGGTTGGTAATAATGAGTAATTATGATATGTAAAAATATATTGCAAAAGAAAAAATAGGAGTTGCATTAGTGTTAGGAGGTAACACGGGTAGGGGGTTGCATAGGTGTTTGTATGGGGGGGCAAGGAGGTGTAGAGGTTGGGAAAAATTATGAATTTTAAATAGGTACAGTCAAAAGCACAACAACAGCAGTGGCATGAGCTTTGATATCTGAGACTTGCTTGATCAATCATCTAAGTCAAGTGAGTGGACTCGGGACTTTGATTTCTTTGCATTTGGCTACATTGATTTAATCTATAGGCTGGGGGCAACTGCCCCTCCCTGCTCTCTTGACGATGCCCTTGCTTCTGAATATTCAATGCACTATCATATCAACCCTATCAGGTTAATAAGCCTTTCAATTCCCAATACCTACAATAGTTCTACATTAATCAAGGATTGAAATTGGGCACATATCTATAGTGCATACTGGACTAATCAGGGACTCTATTGTCTTCAGCTCAAAGTCTTTTTAAAAGTCCTATTGCTCTGTGATATATGTTATTTGACAAACATAAAAGAAAAGTTCTAGCATAATATAAATATCTTTGAAGTAACACATTAACATATTCACTACCAAGCTAAAATTTCTAAAACTGACCTCACGGGCCGAAATAATTTTCATTAATTAAATATATTTTGAAAGCAATTATCCTTTTGATTATTTTTTTTAGTGTATCGTAAATGATTATACTCTTTTCTCATTATTACACTAGCTTTTTTATGCAGCTCCACCTATGTGAATGTTGGTTTTCTGCTACAGAAGAAATTCCGAAACAATAACATATCTATATAAAAAGCCTCAGAACCACATTACTTACTCTCGTAGCTGTAATCTTCAATTCTACTGGACCTATTTTGATGAAACATGCCACTGTGTTTAAGTCGGAATAGTACCTTTAAGACTGTAACAGTTTGACCAAAATCTACCGGCTGATTATGAAGCTTGTACAAAGTTGGTTTCAAAAGCCCTTAATTAGTAGATATGAGTAGTTTTTTTTAAATTTCTTTCATTTACAATATTTGAGATTTAACAATTTTGTAATAGTATAGAATTCAAGGTTATAGGTATTTTATTTTATATCAACACATTGGTCCTCATATTTTTCACATCTTCTCAGGCCAAAACTTCTAGTTGCTCTTTATAGTGCCAAGCCAGACGAACCTTAAGTTAATATATTTCTTATTGGCTGGTATAATATCATATGAGATACATCTGGCCTATGATATGCACTAAGTAGTGTATGTATTAAATAATAAACATGCCAGCAAATGTGTTAAATATAAGATAAACCTGTAAGAGTCTAGTCTCTTAGAGGGTTTATGTCCTTATATTTTTTATGCACACTTACATTAATAATCTTCTGTAAGTAAGGGATTAAGGTATTTTGAAAATTCACAGCGATTTATATAATGATAATGTTGTCCCATACAGTTTAAAAAAAAAAATTTGTACTTTTGTAATACCTGCAGATGCTTCCGTTAAAGGTTATATGTATTTTCCCTAGAACAAAGATGATAAGAAGAAAAAGAATGAAGAAATATCATCACTGATGATGAAGGCTGCGTTTTGGGTGTTCACAACATGCGTGTTAATTATCATGAGTTCACTCCTTGTACCAGGTGACAATACACAGAATGAGGTAAATAGTTTTAGGATTAATGATCAACTCATACTAAC
This sequence comes from Thaumetopoea pityocampa, assembly GCA_017165845.1. Lineage (NCBI taxonomy): Eukaryota > Metazoa > Arthropoda > Insecta > Lepidoptera > Notodontidae > Thaumetopoea > Thaumetopoea pityocampa. The sequence continues at coordinate 17,080 of WUAW01000080.1, read as the reverse complement.
CCATCATCTAATATCCCACTGTTGGGTATAGGTCTTCTCTCAGCATGAGAGGGGTTAGGGTATAGTTGTTAATGCTGACCTTATACACTTCATACACTCTTGACAAATCTCTCAGACATGTACTGTTTTCTTTTGCCGTTTAAGGGAGTGATCATTTACTAATAAAGTATTAACTTGTTCATGATTTTGAAAACTCAGAGGTGCATACCATGAATTTGAGCTGGAAATCAAAGACTGCGTGCATAATCATACCAATGTTTGTACCGCTATCATTGTATTAAGATTGATAATAAAGAAATCCAGCAAGACAGGATCTGTAATGAGATAATCTGCGGAACTAGAGTCGCTGACGTGGTCCGAAGGATTGCAAAACTGAAGTGACAGTGGGCGGGGCATATAGCTTGCAGAACCGAAGGATGTTGTGGTCTTAAAGTGCTGGAGTGGCGACACCGAACTGGAAAGCGTAATGCGGGTAGACACCTTATCAGGTTGACCAGGTGGACAGATGACCTGGTGAAGTTCGCAGATAATCAGTGGATGACTTATAGACACTCGGTGTGGCGATGATTAGAGGAGTCCTATGTTCAGCAGTGGACGTCTGTGGGCTGATATGATGATGAAGATGAAATAATATGTGCCCAAAAAAATCTGTAATACTGTTTTATTTATTCCCATAAATTGGAGTGTAATTATCATTATTTTGATATCCTGATCAAAATTTATAAAATCTATTAGATTTTATCAATTTTGATTTTCAGAAATTTAATTTTTGTTTTAATTTGTAATTCTTATTTTACTTGTATAAACATTTTTATTACATTGTAAAGATATTTAAATATTTGGTAATTGCTTGCAGCTGATACGATATGTATCATGGAATGAATTTGTTTATTCAATGCTGTCCAAGGGTGAGGTCGAAGAACTGATTGTCAGGCCTGACTTGGAGATGGTCACTATCATATTGTATGATGGTGCAGTCATCAAAGGAAGACGGGTAAATAAACGTTTACAGAATAACTTACTGATAACCTACACCATTTTATGTGGCAGTGGCCTAATAATGAGGTCACTCCTTTATGTTGATACTGCGAGAGCCTGCTATTACTGAGGAATACACCATGGATAACAGCATTATTCTGTGATTAGATGAAAATCTGGTATCTGTCAGGTGTGGTCATATTGGTTGACAAGTCTACCGTAATGAATTTCAACAGTCTGTCAAAGTATCAATAAAGTATGAACCGAGGGAGGTAGTTACGTATAGTATGCTCATATTTGAACGACTTTGATCATACAAGTAATCAAATTTATATTATTATTATAAAACTGTTAAATGACAAATTTTGTAAAACAAAGATATTAAAAAAAAACTACTCAGATCGACTAATTAAGAGCTTCTAAAATTAAATCCGTCTATGCTTGTTTGTTTGGTTGTTTGTTCGAGCTTGACGCAAAAATCAGCAGGTAGATTTTGATTAAACTATTACAGTCTTAAAGGTTCCGACTTAAATATTGCAGTATGTTTCGTCAAAATCGGTCCAGTAGAATTGAAGATACAGCTTGATCTTTGCTTTAGTACCCGCTGTTAAGGTACAAGAGCTCAAGTAAAAGTGGTTCTACGACTTTTTCTATAAATCTATGAATGTTTCGGGATTTCCCATGTAGCGGAAAACCAACATTCATGCGGGCAGAGCCGTGGGCAAAAGCTAGTGCTTATATATAATTCTATTATGTATTTATATAATCAAGCAGCTTTTGTATAATCTTATAAAATATTTCTTTTACAGTCAAACCATCGCGTTTATCACATGAACGTGGGTGACATTCATCGTTTCGAGGAGAAACTTAGGGAGATTGAAAAAAATTTGGGTGTCAAAGAAGGTAATTCTTTTTATTAACAATGCCACTTTTGTGTTGTTTCTGAAACGATAATAATTATGAAATTTGTATTGTCAGTGCAGTTGATCCAATAGTTTTTTTTATCTCCTTTAAATGCTTTCTTATGTTTTCCGCTCCTTTATTTAAAGTTATAAATATGAACAACATCAAACTGTGAATAATCCCCTCATTGACATTGAAAGTTATCAAATAATTGTATTTTTAACGGTCTCTGATGTGTATTTAAGCGCGCGAAGCCGCGGGTATGAGCTAGCATTTTAATAATAATAATATTTTGGAGCTTTTACATTAATCGGTCTAGTTCCAAACTAGGATTCCCAGTTTCTTGAGTACTAAACAATGATATACATATTTATATAGATAATTACTAATTATGCTCATCACATGAAATTAGGCCCTACCATATTCGAACCCGGGATTCGTTGGAACATAAAGCAGGGTTACTGCGACTGTGCTAATCAGTCATTAAATTTGATCTAGTTCTCGGATAATTTGCAACAGTCTGCCGATCTCTTAATTTAGTCTAATTTGCTGCAATTTAGACAATAAAGTATGTCTAATTTGCTGCAATTTAGTCAATAAAATGTCTAATTTGCAGCAATTTAGTCAATAAAATATGTCTAATTTTCTGCAATTTAATCAATAAAGTATGTCTAATTTGCTACGATTTAGTCAATAAAGTATGTCTAATTTGCTGCAATTTAGTCAATAAAGTTTGTGTAATTTGCTGCAATTTAGTCAATAAAGTTTGTGTAATTTGCTGCAATTTAGTCAATAAAGTTTGTCTAATTTGCTGCAATTTAGTCAATAAAGTATGTCAAATTTGCTACAATTTAGTAAACGTCAATTCAGTCTAATTTGCTGCAGGTGTACGAGTTATTTATGACAGGAATGGTAGTATGGCAGGCAAAGTTATCACTTCATTGCTGATCGGAGCGCTGATACTTTCTTTCCTGTATTCCACCAAGAGTATGCGGATGAATATCAATTTGGGAGGATTTGTAAGTATTTTGGATCCTCTTTTTAGTAGCCGCCGTTAAGGTACGAGAGCAACTAAAAGTGGTTCTTAGGCTTTTTATATAAATCTATGACTGTTTCGGGCTTTTCCATGTAAAGTAAGCTAAGCTACTTTACATGGAAAGTAAGCTACTTTACATGAAATGTAAAGTAGCTTACTTTTTAGCTTTCTTTACATTTAAGCTACTTTACATGAAATGTAAGCTGCAAACCAACATTCACGCGGACAGAACTGCGGGTAAAAGCTAGTATATATATAAAAATTAAACCTTTCGAAAATTCACGTATTTTGTTTGGTGTGCTTGGAAGTCCGATGCAGAAGATATTTTTTTAGCTATCACATCGCATTGGGGATAATTAAGATTAGGTATAAGTAAGATTTGGGAAAGAAACCTTAACGTTAGCGATGGGTCGTCGACGCATTTTTTATTAACGAAACTAGACCGTCTATTGTCGTCCGTCGACTAGTCGATTAACTTAAATTCGTCAACTAGTTAACGTGCTATCTAGATTGACAACATGTGAGCAATTGTGAGCGTCTATCTAGACGTTGCGAATAATTGCGACGCGGCATAGGTATGTGGGTTGCGACTCAACGCTTGCCGACGGTGCATCTCGACGCGTGAATTGAATTATTTCTAGTTTCCTATATGTACACGTTACTTTGAATAAATGCTTCGCTAAATCTCTTTCAAGCTCGCTAATTTATCTTATTGGTATTCCTCTAGATTTATTACTATAGGATACTACATTTTTATTATTATTTAATTAGTATTTATAACTTTAGTTATTTATTATGCATTCAATTTTTATAAATTATATTAATAATACACCTACTTTATTATATCGGAATTACCCAAAGATTCAAAATCAATTTAGGGAAAAAGTCGTGATTGCACGTATAAGTAGATTTTTTCCTTTAGGCGTGTTTGTATATGTTTCTTATATGGGTAAGCGCTTCCTTCTGCATTGCAGAGTCAATTGAGTCGTGCCAAGTTTACCTTGGTAGATTCTATGACCGGAAGGGGCAAAGGCGTCAAGTTTGAAGACGTGGCTGGCCTCAGAGAAGCCAAGATTGAAGTTATGGAGTTTATAGATTATCTGAAAAGGCCAGAGCATTACAAGAGTTTGGGTGCCAAGGTAAATTATTTATTTGTATTGTAAATGTTTTACATAGACGCATATATAGCTTTAGTCACTGTGTGTACAAACACTACTACAAACGCAAAAACGTCTCCAAGCTGATTTATTTCTACAGCCCCCCCGGCCAAGGTGACTTTCTATAATCGTTAACGCTAATAGAAACGAAAAAGATGTGTTGGAATGACATTTCTAATCGCCAAGTCACCTGTGACTTATCGATTACAAATGTCATTACAATACATTTTTTCGTTTCTATTAGCGTTAACGATTGTAGTAAGTCAACTTGGCCAGGGGGGGGGGGGGAGACTATATTTGGTCCTATTAATTTCGCATCTAGTTTTGGTCTGTTTGTCACAGGTACCGAAGGGTGCCCTTCTGCTTGGTCCGCCTGGTTGCGGCAAGACCCTGTTGGCTAAGGCAGTCGCCACCGAAGCTAACGTGCCGTTCTTATCTATGAACGGCTCTGAATTCATTGAAATGATTGGAGGCCTAGGTGCAGCTAGAGTCAGGTAACGTGTTTAAGTATAACCTGTTTGCATGTTTGTGTTAAGAATTGTATTTTTTGAACACTATTGGGGAATATCTAATTCATTAATTTTCATCACCTTATGGTAATTCACTGCTGGACATGGGGCTCTCTCAAAAAGGGGAGGGGTAAAGGGATTTGTTGTAACTTCACGCTTGCAAGGAGTTTTGGAGATTGCAGTAAATAGGGCGGTGGACTCGATTTTTTATTTTATTTTCATTAACAACTTATCCTGTATACAATGTAAAATAGACTTAATAAATCAGTTTCAGTAATAAGTTTGTTAAAAACCGTTTAGATATGATAGTGGGGGGTAATCGTAATATTATAAAAAAGGATGCATATACTGTTTTATAACGTCACCGCTGTTATGATGCGGGCCTGCGAGAGAGATATCGATATGTTTCCATCACGACCCGGTCTTCCTTATGCCCAGTTCTAAAATATTAAATACTTGCTTTTGCCCGCGGCTCTGCCCACATGAATGTCGTTTTTCCGCTACATGAGAAATCCCGTCACAATCATAGATTTATATAAAAAAGTCTTAAAACCACTTTTACTTGACCTCTCGTACATAAGCGAAGCGACTACTAAAACAAGGATCAAGCTGTATCTTTTTTTCTGTATCTTTATCTTTTAATTCTACCTGACGGATTTTGATGAAATATATTTCAGTCGGAACAATACGTTTAAGACTGTAATAATTTACCAAATTCTTCCAGCTGATTTTTGCGGGAAGCCCGAACAAACAAACAAACAAGAACATCGACGGATTTGGTTTCAGAAGCTCTTAATTAGTAGACCTGAGTTTAACAGAAGCCTTTTTGAAAATTTGACATTTAACAATTTTATAATATAAATAGACTACCTTATTTTACCACTAATTCCGGTATTGTTTTCACAGAAAAGTTTCATTTTAATGGTATTTGTTGGCGCGTATAAATTAATATGAAAAATCAAACACAGGAAATAACGCTATTCATTATAATTATGATAGTGATTCAGTAAACATCATTACAGAGATTTATTCAAAGAAGCGAGCTCTCGCGCGCCCTGCATCGTGTATATTGACGAAATGGATGCAGTGGGGCGTGCCAGGTCTTCTGGGCCCACCTCCTTCGGTCCTGGTGGAGGGGAGGGCGAGCAGACCCTCAACCAGCTGCTTGTAGAGATGGACGGCATGAAAAGTCGTGAGGGAGTCGTCGTTCTTGCGTCTACTAATAGAGCTGATGTCTTAGATAAGGTGAGTTTGAAAGATAGAGAAAATAATATAAATCCTTCTTCCTGTACAGTAGGAATATAATATGTTCGAGCTCATAGCTCATTGAGCCTATAATTTCAGCATAACAAAAACGCAGAAACAAAGAAAATAAAACAGCACAGAAAAATCCAAAAATGTTTATCGTGTGAATGATTTTTTTTTTGTGGTCAATAATGATGAGTGTGAGTATAGATAGCAATGGTGTGCGAGCAGGAAGTGAATAGGGGCGATGCCATTTCTAATCCCATTCTTTAATTGCGCAAGTAGTACAAACGTTAATTAATCACTCTAAAATTCCGTCATGCAACGGTATAGGCCAGAGCTGTCCAAATCAGATACGATCGCGGGCCAATACAAATCATTAAATAGATTGGAGGGCCGCGAAAACAAACATCTAATTTGAATATTGAAGAATAAATTATAGTTTAAACAAAAATGAAAAATAGGCTTTTATAGCGAAAAACGAACTAAAAAGTAAAAAAACAATTTTTAATCTATAATACTATTATAAAATTGTTAAAAGTCAACTTTTCAAAATTCAAAAATATTTAAAAACAAACTATTCAGATTGACTAATTAAGGGCTTCTGAAACCGAATCCGTCGCTATTCGTTTGTTTGTTTGTTCGGGCTTCACGCAAAAACCAGCGGGTAGATTTTGGTTAAATTGTTACATTCTTAAAGGTACTATTCCTACTTAAATAATACAGTATGTTTCATCAAAATCGGTCCGGTAGAATTGAAGATACAGATATTGATCCCTGTTTTAGTAGCCGCCGCTAAGGTACGAGAGGTCAAGTAAAACTGGTTCTTAGGTTTTGTATATAAATCTATGATTGTTTCGAAATTTACCATGTAGCAGAAAACCGACATTCACGCAGGCGGAGCCGCAGGCAAAAGCTGGTATAAGAATAAAATGATCAACAAGAAAATCCATTATGGTAAATGCTTGTGGTAAAAGCTTGGTAGGCGTCTTGGATATGGCAGTCGATTTTGATTACCCTGGTACAATCTTCAGATGGTTTCCCCAGCACCCACAGGAAGAGATGGAGTGACGCCATTGTTATGCAGGCGCCACACGGCAAGGCGATATAATAATAGTAATATGGAGACATTTTTTTCACACGCATCTAGTCACAAATTAGCATTATCTGTGTCTTGGGTACTGAACAATGATACACTTACTTATCCATATTTTATTATAAAGGGATAAATTTGTTTGTTTGTAAGTTTGTGTGTATCTCTGGAAATAAAGAACTAATTCTAAAAATATTTCCACTACTAGAAAGCTACATTAATCCTGAGTATTATAGACTATAAATTATATTTATATAAGCTTACTAGCCGAACTATCACAATGTTTGTCTAGTCGGATTAGTAAGTCGAAAAGAACATTTCTTGTAAAAGTTACGCGTGGACGAAGTCACGGGTAAAAACTAGTAATAGATAAATACAATTCATAACTTGATAAATACGTCCATGACTCAGAGACATCTGTGCTGATCATACAAAATTTGTCCCTACAAGGATTTGAACTTGGTAGGGACAAATTTTGTATATAACACTCTCTACCAATCCCCCCTAGGCCAGCGTGGTAAACTACGGCCTAATCCCCCTCCTGATCAGGGGAGGTCTGTGCACCTATAGATGATTGAAACTATTATACTTGTAATATCATATGTTTAATGCTTCTGTGCAGGCTCTTTTACGTCCCGGCCGATTTGATCGCCACATACTGATTGACCTGCCAACCCTGCAGGAACGGGAGGAGATCTTCGAACGCCATCTCAAGAATATCGTGCTGGAGAAACTGCCTGATTATTATGTTAAACGGTGGGGTAATGAACACGCTGGAGTTTGGTTTCATCATCTTCAAACCCATTCAGCCTCTTCCTTAAAAAATGGTTTGCCATAATACTGACGCTTGGTAGGCGTCTTGTAGGTCCCAATAAATTTTGATTGAATAACAGGATAATGTTGCTGCCTATTGTCCTGGTACATCTCTTAGCTAGCTCTCACAGCATTCCTGGAAATAGAATGCTATTATTAAACCGTCAGAAATGTGTTTAATTTATATTAGTTTATAAGTCAGTTAATTTATAAGTTTAATTTTTATCAGTAGTTTAACTTATTTTGCGGAAGCCTCCGTTTCGATTGCCAAATAATTATACGAAGTGAGAAAGATCTAAGGGCTGGCAACAATTATGATGAATATATAGTGCGTGTGAACGTGGTGTTTTGTAACTCATTCGATCGTTATATTTTTTCACAATGGTGCTGATTCTGTTGTAACAGAACTTAACCAAATTTAGTACCTCCCTATCTTTTTCTAATGTTAAACGCCAAAAAGAGATAGCTCCAATTTTAGTGCTAACAATTTCGTTTAGAAACGTGAAAAATTAAAAGATTTAGACGCGATTTCGTAACATACGGACTAAAGATACGCAAAAACGCAACATTTTTTTGAATCGTTTGACAGGAACGTAGGTCGGTACTCGCTATAAATGTTTGCTATCTCGTTTTGGCGTTTGACATTAGAAAAAGATAGGACATTAAAAAACCAAACTTAATTAAGTCTGTTACAACATATTCGACACGTATACCTACTGCTCAAGTGAATTGAAATTAAATGAGCATTATGAATCATGCACTTTCGGATTTTCCAAACTTTTTTCTTATTTTTATTTGTTATGGTTGTCCAGATGTGTCTTCTTTCTGACCTTCTTTCTATAGTGACTAAGACGAAATCAACCCGACTGTAGAAGTAGCGCCTACAATATATTTTTTCACCAGGTTGGCGTACCTGACCCCCGGGTTTAGTGGCGCGGATATCGCGAATGTATGCAACGAGGCTGCTCTACACGCTGCCAGACACAAACAAAGTATCGTAAAAGCTGCTAATCTGGAGTATGCTGTCGAAAGAGTAGTTGGTGAATATCTATCCATACTATTACAAAATTGTTAAATGTAAAAATTTCAAAAATCCAAGATAATTAAAAAACAAACTACTCAGATCGACTAATTAAGGGCTTCTGAAACCAAATCCGTCGATGTTTGTTTGT